>PVKS010021285.1:0-35472 GCA_004027875.1 Aplodontia rufa | reverse complement strand
AAACACAAAACAAGAAAAAACAAAAAACAAACATTGAGCATTTATTACTCCCATGTCTCTCACATCAGTGCTAGCCTTAGGCCATGATAAGTTCACCAGTTCTCTGAAGCTTTTCCAATTCAAGGAATTTAGTTGAGATGAAATAAAATAACATGGAGTCTCCTGTTACTTTCCTCACTCAAAGTTTTCAAGATTCATGCTCACTGTAGCATAAACGTACCTGCACTTACTCCTTATTGCTGAAGAGTGTTCCAACACAGGTATAGGGCAGTGTTGTTATTGTGCATAATGATGCCATAGACTCTTACAAAGAAGACTTTGTGCAGATATGTGTTATTATTTCTATTGAGCATATACCTAAGAGCTAAATTGGTGGAGCATATGGTAACTTATTTTTTTAAATATTTTTTTGAAACTGCTAACCTATTTTCCAAAGTGGCTGTGCTATTTTACATTTATACTAGCAATGTGTGAAGATTCAAATTTCTCAGTGTTCTTGCCAATACTTGTTGTTTATTATAGCTATTCTGGTGCGTATGATGCTATCTCTTTCCTGCTGAGTACTGCCCCCTTCCTCGCTGAGAAAGAGAGAGTGGGAACGGAGAGTGGACCAGCCAGATGGGTCCAGCCACAGTGAGCAGCCAGGACGAGGATGCACCTTTGTCTTTGAAGGCCTGAGAGTTCTTTCCTCCCAGAGTCTGCAGGCAGGCCTCATGCAAAAGCGGCTCCACCAGAAAGGCCCAGCCTGTCAAGCACCTGGCTGCAGAAGCGCTCTTCATCCTCTCACACAGGTGCCTCTGGCTGTGACAAAGGCTTGGCTAAGAAATACTGTATTTCCCTTCCCTTCCTGGAGACACTGTTATAAGAGGGAAGAGCATCAAAGGGCCTCCATCACAGCAAGTGGCCTTTTGGTCCTCATTAGCCTGAGAGTTTCTTCATATGAGACATCTGGTCTCCTGGCCTGAGAATAAATCTTCCCAATCCCCAGGCAACACCAGGTAGAAGCACTGGCAGCCCCAGTAGTACCAGACAGGGAGAGGAATAAAATAAACCATCAAATCTCTGCAAACTAAACTGGCACTGGAACCACAGATCACTTGCTGGTCCTAGACATAATCACTACCAAAAAAAAATGATCATTCATAATGATAAATGGCAAAATATTCAAAAGTGAGCCCAAGACTCCCAATTTAGATCAATATGGAGTAAACCCTAGGGCTTCCACCTCAGGTAAAAATCCTGTACGTAATATCAATATAGGGTGATGGAAAACTGCAAAGAAAGTGGACTTTCAGTGAACCTTGGGGCTCAAGTCAGCACAGGACAATTTCTATGTGTGCATGCCAACTATATACCCTATGCAGGGCTCAGCAAAAGGCTCTAACCTAAACCAACTGACATACGCAATGAAAGGTCCACCGCTCCCGTGCCCGGGCACCCAACAGACAGAGGACTGGAAAAAAAAGACAGTCTAACAAAGCAGAAAGTCACCTTGGCAATACCTTCTGAATTCATCCAGACATCACCAGACACTGTCACAACGCACCCACACACATGCACACCCATGTATACACGCAAGGTGGGCAGATAGTAACACTCCTATTCTTCCACAAAGTAACACTGAGAAAAACCAGCAAGGAGAGAATCTTGCTTCTGCAGGTGGAACTGCTGTTCCATTGGGATAGTCAGTGACTCTGAGTGTAGTGTTTAACCTAGAGTCTCCACCTAGCAACAGCCAGAAGTGCCCCTTGCTTCCTCTTCTGGGGTGGTTCAGGCATCGGGGGGACTGATCTCCATCCCCTGCCAGGTGAAAGCTGGGCATGCTGAATCCCCTGCCAATGCATTATTAGTGTGGTGCTATGGGGAGCTGTGCCTTGACCTCCTCCCAGAACTAAGACCGAATGAGGCAATGAGGGACAGGCCAGGTGGAAAATCTCCTTTACCTGCTATCTTGATAGCAGAGAGAGATGAGTAGAGAGCTGGGCCTGCAACTGTTCATCGATAGACAAGCAGGCTGATCTCATCAGAAAAAGGTACTCAGCCTCCCACTTTTCTCTCCCCTTTCCCAGTGCTATATGGACCAGAGGGGAATGAGGTCACCTGTCCTAGTGGTAGGAACACTGCTGTTGTTTTCCTTCAATTTTAGCAAGCCCAGTGGAAATCAGAGTTCATCCTATCATTCAGAGGCAAGAAGAGGTGCAGTTTGTTGGCAGGTGAGAGAGGAGAACAGCAAGGTGCTAAAGATGTTTCCTAATAGGCTGCTACGAGCAAGGATGAATCAGCACCCCCACTTTGACATGGTAATGTTACTGGGTCCCATTAAAAGAAAAATGGAACAAGTAAAATTTGACAAAGGTTACCCAAACAAGAAAAAGACTGCAGAACTGGACAGCACTCCTGAACACGTGTGGTTCAGCATGTCCACCCCATCACCTATGAAGGCTATGTTTATAGCCAAAGGAAATTATAGGCAGAAACAACCTGATTGGTTACAGCTAGCATTTGCCTCTATGGACATGTCTGATCAGTGGGAAGTCATTGATTGACTGCAGATTCACTGATATGATTGGCTTAAACCCAGCTACTTGGTTGCAAGGGTATTCCCACATAGATCTCTGTGGTTCTCTATGTATAAAAGCAACTCTCAGTCAGACTTCATCACCCAGGGACACAGGCTGGCTTAGCTTATTTCTGCTTAATAATACCAATGGCAATCTGTGTATCTATCTGGACTTCATGCCACTTATCGACATGAGGAAGAGCAGCCAAAAAAGATTAGAAACCTTGAGAATCTTCTAATTTGATACCCAAAATGTGAAGAGCACAAATTAAAAATCACTCATATAAAGAATTAGGAAAACTACAACTTGAATGAGAACAGATCAACAACAGAGGTAAATACTTAGATCCATTTGACATTAGAAGTATCTGGCAAATGTTTCAAAGAAGATATTAGAAAAATGTTTAGTATGTAATTACAAACATCTCTTGAACATGTCTGAAACCACCCAGCCAGCCATGCAGGCACAAGCTTCTAGAACTGGGCCAGAAAGTGCCCAGGACACCCCAAACACCCCCACCTGGAGCCACCTAACTGCTGCACATACCCACCAGTTCCAGATATATTGGGCCTGCCCTGCACTAACAAGGTCCCCAGAACTTAACATACCATGCAGCCAGTCTGTTTCAGCCTCTCCCATGCTACCAAGATTCCCAGGACCCAGTGTGGCAGACAGGCAGCCTCATTATGACCCACACCATGCCTCCAGCACCCAGGACCCAGTAAAGCACCACCTACACTGATCTTAAACAATCCAGCGGGCTGCCCCACATCCTAACCAGGTTCCAGATATGCACCATGGAGCCTACATTCAACATGTGCAGCAAAATGAGGCTCCAGGAGGAAGCAGCTTTCTGGAAGAAGATAGTCATATAAAGGATGCTGTCTGACACAACCCTTGGACGTACAAGAAAGAAGAACCTGGAGATTTGCTCCCCACAGAGAAATTCAATTAAAAGATCCAGAAGAAGCTCTTCAAAAATTAGTAATCAAGCTAGAAAAAGTTCACCTCAAAATCATAACTCCCCTACCAAGGACCCCACAAGTAGGGAGTGGGATGAAAATAAAGAAAAAATTATCAATGATCTGATTATTAAAAGGAACAATGAACTAAAGGAAGATTTAATGAAGTAACTAGCTGAGGAAAAGCAAAAGATGGAAAACTCTATTATCAAATAAATAGATATACTGAAAAAAGGAAGTAATGGAGCTAAATTGGTCAATCACATAAGAGGAAAACTGGAAGAATTTAATTATAGACTAACTTCTAAAGAAAACAGGACCTAAGTTTGAAGAAAGAACTTTTGACAATGAGGATAAGTAAGTAAGCTTGAGTGCAAAGATGACATAAAATTTAAAAAAAAAAAGCTCACAACACAGAGCATGAGACGAATTTTCAAAAATCTTGTATGAAATCAGAAGAAACAATCTAAGAATAATTGGGATACAGGAAAAAATCAAAATGCAAATAAATGGCATAAAAAATTCTCAATGAAATAGTTAAAGAAAAACTTTCCCATATTAGAATAGGTTCAGATAATGATACAATCAAACCTCCAGCATTCATGAACAGAAAACCAGCATTATAAAGAATTCTCAAACAGAGTAAATTCAATAAAAATACACACTATCAAAAGACAACCAACACAGCACAGATCTCACCTATAAAAAATGATGACTACGCATCATAACCACATACCTATCCAAATGCAAAAAGTGAATGGTTTGAATGCACCAATCAAAAGACACAGATTAGCAGTTTGGATCAAAAAACACATTCCAACAATATGCTGTTTGCAGCCCAAGAAAGCAAGCTTTTGTTACAATTCTTATATCTGACAAAGTAGGTTTCAACCATAAACAAATCAGAAGAGATAAAGGAGGCCACTAAAGGGAATAATAACAATAGGAAGCTATAAGCATAGTAAACATCTATGCTCCAAACACCAACACTCCTAAGGATTTGGGAAAAATATTCCATGAAATAAAACCACATATAGACCTCAGAACTCTAACACTGGGAGACTTTAATACTCATCAATCACAATAGACAGATCAATAAGCACAAAAGGAGAAAACATTAAAGAAATCACCAACCTAAACTACTCCATGAATCAAATAGTTGTAACAGACAACTATACAACATTTCACCCCAAACTGGCTGGATTTACCTTCTTCTCAGCAGTGCATGGAACCTTCTCCAAAATAGATCATATTCTAGTTCACAAAGAAAATCTCAGAACATATAAAAAAGTAGATATTATGCCATGTTATTCTAGTTCACAAAGGAAATCTCAGAAAATATAAAAAGTAGATATTATGCCATGATCCTACCGATTAATAGCAAAAATTTTAATGGAAAACACACATATACATGGAGATTGAATAATATCCTATTAAATGAAAAATGGATCCAAGAAGAAACAAGAGCCAATACCAAGAAATTCTTAGAAGTGAATGAAAATGAAGACCCAGCATATTGAAACCTCTGGGATCAAATGAAAGCATTCTCATGGGGAAAATTCATAGCACTGAGTGCCCACATTAAAAGCAGGAAAGAAAAACAGGAGAGATTCCGAATAAATAAGCTTATGCTACACATCAAATCCCTATAATATCTAACTCTAAACCCAGAAAAATAGGAAATAATCAAGATCAGAGCTGAAGTCAATGAAAAAATAAAACAATGAAAAGAATCAATGAAACAAAGAACTGGTTCTTTGAAAAAATAGGTAAAATTGACAAGAGGCCCTTAGCCAATCTCACTAAAAGAAGGAGGAAATTAAACAAATCAACAAAATCACCAATGAAAAGGAGCAATCACCACTGACCCACAGAAATCCACTGGATCATCAGAACCTATTTTGAAAAATTATACTCCTTTAAATTAGATAAACTGGAAGACATGGACAAATTTTTTGGCACACACAATATCCCCACATTGACAAAGGATGATATTGAAAGCCTAAACAACACAATAACAGACACAAATATAGTGATTAAAAGCCTTCCAAAGAAGAGAAGCACATGAACCGATGGAATGCCCACTGAGTTTTATCACAGCTATAGGGAGAAGTGAACATTCCTTATTAAGCTATTCCAAGAAACTGAAAAGGGGGGAACTCTCCCAAACATGTTTTATGAGGTAGCCATAGCTCTGATATCAAAACCCAACAAACACACATCAGAAAAAGAAAACTTCAGACCAATATCACTGATGAACATCAACACAATATCCTTTAAAAAGTTCTAGAAAAGCATATTCAAAAACACATTAAGAAAATTCATCAAGGTCAAATGTGCTTCATTACAGGGATGCGAACCTGGTTCAACATACGCAAATCAATAAATGTGATCCTTCACTTAAACTGAATTAACAACAAAAACCAAATGATCATTTCAATGCAAAAGAAAAAGTCTTCAATAAAACCCAGCACCCACTGAAAACTCTGGAGAAGATAGGGATCAAACATATCTTAACTATGTAAATGCCATATATGACAAGCCCACAACTGGCATAATACTAAATGGAAAAAAACTGAAAGCATTTCCACTAAACTCGGGAAAAAGATTAAGCTTCCTATTCTCATCAATCTTATTCAATATAATCCTCATGACCCTACCTGGAACAATCACAAGAAAACAAAATCAAAGGGATAAGAATAGGAAGAGAGGAAGTCAAACTATTCCTTTTTGCTGATGACATCAACTGGAAGACCTGAAAAACTCTACTAGAAGACTATTTTAGCTTATAAACAGATTTAGCTAAGTGCAGGGTACAAGATCAACACCCATAAACCAATAGTTCTCCTATACACTAACAATAATAGGGCAGAAGATGAAATCAGGAAATCATTCCCATTCACAATATCCTCAGAAATAATAAACTATTCGGAAACTAATCCAAAAAGAGAAGCAAAAGTCCTCTTCAATGAAAATTATCAAACACTAAGACAGAAACTGAAGAATACCTGAGAGGATGGAAAGACTTTCCATATATTGGTGAAGCAGCATTAATTAAAATGGCCATTCTACCAAAACTGCTATACAAATTCAATGCAATCCCCATCAAGATACCAATGTCAGTTTTTTGCAGATACAGAAAAAGCAATTCTCAAGTTCATTTGGAATAATGAAAACCAGAATAGCCAAAACTTACTAACCAAGAAACACAAAATAGGTGGTTTCAAAATACCAGATCTGAAATTATTCTATAAAGCTACAGAAGCAAAAACAGCATGGTGTTGGTTTCAAAATAGGCATGAATACCAATGGAATAGAATAGAAGACAAGAAGACACTGAGACAAACCCACAATCTTCAAACATATGATATTTGACAAAGGGGGTCAAAATATAACATGGAAGAAAGACAGCCTACTCAATAAATAGTGCTGGACAAACTGGACAGGCATTGTCAGAAAGTTGAAATTAGACCCTTCCTTACCTGTCACCTTGCACAAAAATCAAACTTAAATTGATCAAGGAACTAGGAATTAAACCAGCTACTAAACAACCACTAGAAGAAAAATTAGGAGCAATAGTCCAGCATATGGAGTTAGGCAATGACTTTCTCAACAAGACTCTCAAGGTGAAAAAATTAAACTCAAGAATCAATGAGTGGAAAGATGAAACAGGCAATTTTGCCATACCAGATTTAAAACTATACTATAGAGCTGTAGTAACAAAGACAGCATGGTACTGGTATCAAGATAGGAAAGAAGACCAATGGAATAGAATAGAAGACCCTGAAACAAACCCTCAAGTCTTTAAACATCTGATTTTTGACAAAGGGGGACAAAATATTACATGGAGGGGAGACAGCCTCTTCAACAAATGGTACTGGACAAATTGGACAGCCACTTGCAGAAAGTTTAAATTAGACTGATATCTTTCTCCTTGCACGAGAATCAAATCAAAATGGATCAAGGAGCTAGGAATTAAACCAGCTACCTTGCAACTGATGGAAGACAAATTAGGTCTAACACTTCAGCATTTGGGAGTAGGCAAAGACTTTCTCAACATGTCTCCCAAAGTGCAGGAAGTAAAGTAAAACATCAGTGAATGGGATGCCATAAAGCTAAAAAGCTTTTGTATTGCCACGGAAAAGATCAAAAGAGTCAAGAGGTTTCCTATGGAAATGGAAAGAATCATGAATACATGAGAAGGTGTTTTAAATCACTAATAATCAGAGCAAAGCTATTCAAAACTACATTAAGATTTCATCCAAATCCAGTCAAATTGGCAAAGATGAAGAATACAAACAGTAACAAATGCTGGAGGGGCTGTGGGGAGATAGGAACACTAGCACACTGTTGGATGAACTACAGACTGGTGCAGCTGCTCTGGAAAGCAGTGTGGAGACTCCTCAAAGAATTGGGGTTGGATCCATCATATGACCCAGCTATCCCACTTCTAGGTATTTTCTCAGAAGAGCTGTAATCAGCACATGACAGTGACACAGCAAAATTAAGGTACATTGCAACTCAATCTACAATGGCTAAATTATGGAATCAGCCCAGATGTCCTTTACAGGATCAATGGATTCAAATGCTGTGGAATATGTCTATACAATGGCGCTCTACTCAGCTTTTAGAAACAATATTATGGCCTTTGCAGGTAAATGGATGGCAGTGGAAGAATATGCTGAGAGAAACTAGCCAAACCCAGGGAGTCAAGGGTCAAATGTTTTCTCTAATTTGTAGAAGATAGAGCAAAACCCAGGCTTGGGTGAAAGGTAGTTAAGCCCATGTACTAGACTCAGCAAAGTTGAAGTAACACATAATCTAGGGGAACCACAAATATTTAGGGGGGAGGGGAGAAACAGGAAGTGAGAGGGAGGAAGTATATGGAGGGATCCAGGGGGTTGTATCAACAATGTAGCTTATTCTTTATACCGTCAAGAATCCAAATAATACTTATGCAATCAATTAATTCTGGAAAATGCACAATTACATATATATGTACATTTAAATCTGTTATGGGGAAATATAGAAAAGTCAAGATTCTGTGGTGTGGTTGATGTGCTGATTCTGGATTAGGATCAGGGGCATATCATATTGTTACTACATATGCATTTAAGATTTTACAACAACACAACTCCTCAATAATTTTTTTAAAAAATGTAAAAAAATATAAAAAAAAGAATCAATAGAGGGTTTCCATTAAACTAAAATGCTTTTGCTCATCCAAGGAATTGGTCAAAACTGTCAAGAGAGAACCTCCAGAATGGGAGTTATTCATGCTCTGTGATTCCTCTGACAGGGGACTAATATCCAAAATTTAAAAAGTTCTCATAAACTTAATATCAAAACCACAAACAATCCAGTCAATAAATGAAAATAAAACATAAAAATTTCATGAAGCAAATGAAAAATAGAAAATTTCAGCACAGATACAGAATTTTTAGAAAGAATAATTTAGAAATTACAGGTTGGAAATTTATTTAATAAAAGAAACTAAAAACTTGCTGAACGAGCATTATACTAGGGTGGGAATGAAAGGTTAGAGTCAGTGATCTTAAAGACTTAATAGACTTCACAAAATCTAAACAACAGAGAGAAAATTATCTATAAAAACAATTGAACAGGGTCTCTGGGGTTAAGTGAAATGCTCACAAAAGAGCTGTACCATTGGAGTGCAAGGAGAATTACTGGAACCAAAAAGCATTGAGCAGACAATGGGTTTACACTTCCCAAACTTGAAAAGAGACACAAACCTACAGACTCAGAAACCTGGGAAACCCAAATAGTATAAGCACAGAGACATTCACGCCAATGTGCGTCATAATCAAACTTCTGAAAACTAAAACAAAGAAAGCAATATTGAAAACAGCCACACATATATAAATGAAGCATTTTCAGGGGAAACAAAACAGATATCAGAGATTCCTCACGTGAAACAGTCCAGCCAGAAAGAAATGACCTGACATTTCTCCAAGGGCCAACATAAAAGAACTGTCAACTACGAATTCTACCACGCAGGAATGATAAAGAATCAATGACATTCTTTGATAAGATAAACTCAGAGAATAGTTTGTGAGGAAGTATTCTCTTAGAGAAAGATCAATGTAAGCTCTCTAAACAGAAGGGAAACATTGAGAGAAAAACGTTTGGGGCATTCTTGTTGGGAAGTACACCAGAATGGCAAGCATAAATACAGTTGATCACCCTTCTCCTCCTGAGTCTCTTAAATACTTTGTAGCAGTTGAAGGCAAATTCCTGCCACTATTGGATGTGGTGCTACAAAACCTAGAAGAAAACCTTAACACATGTTCCTTTAAAAGTTAGGATGGTGAAAAGAGAGTCATTTCCCTGCACTGAAAGTGTTAAGATGCCAACATACATGTAGACTCTGATAAGTTAAGCACGCTTAGGGTAACGACTAGGAAAAACACCAAACAACTAATCATAGCAGTACATGCACAGATCCTGTAAATTAATCCATGTAGAATCCAAATGCATAGATAGGCAAAGAGGGAAAAACAGAAGAATGAGAAAAAGAAGACAAACAAAACAAATAATAGCAGGCTCAAGCCCTCCATAGCCGTGAATATTTCCAAATTAATAATCTAAGTAGGACAAAGAGCAAAAGAACCAAAGCAAGAGGAAACGTGTAGGATTGGGTGAACTGCAAGGTGCTGGTGTGGAGAAAGGAGAAAGGACAGGGGGCCACAAAGACAAGGAGTCCAGAGAGAGGGAGGCGCAGGGATGGTCTGATAGTGAGGAGGAGCGAGTGATGGTGCGTGTTTGAGGGGGAGGAAGTCCACGTACTATTCACATTTTCAGAGATAACTGGAGGATGGATAGGAGGAGTCAAGAATAAATCAACTAAGTAGCTATTCTGATACTTAATTTTTTTTAAGTTTGAGGTTCAGATCAGGAGGCAGCCAGGGCTAGAGCAAAGCACCAGCATTAGAAGATGCGATCTCTTCAGGGAACATTCAAAACAAAGAATGGGCCAGCTCATGGCGAAGGGTGAGTCTGCACTGTACACCCCTGCACACTCTTGAATGTGGGCACTCCTAAGAGTCTCTATTCTTGTTCTTCAATTGTATCCCATCTTTTAAATCATGAATGAAGTTATCCGTCTTATTTTTCCAATGTATTTAGCCAGGATCCTCAGTAATATTGTATATCATTATCTATAATGAAAAATATTGACGTTCATACACATATGTGCACACAGAAACACAAACTTGCAATAAAATATAGGAAATAACATTTAACCTTCTTAAATGGGCAGTGTTCTGATATTGTTTCTTCTCATGGTAATCTATACTTTTTACATCATGGCATTTCGGTCTCTTGTATTAAAAGCAGTGTTTCCAACATACTAAACATGCTGATGTCGTTTTGCTCGTCGTGCGAATAATTCTGCTGTGTGCAATGCACCTACACCAGCAAGAGATTGGACAAGTCTGCCAAGGGCTCTCCTGCTACTCCACTCCCACTTCCACAGTAAATCACTCCAGTCCCTGAGAGTTTGGCATATTTATAAGATGTCAGATGAAACCTGAATCCCAGCCAGCCTCCTTTATATTTAAGCATTTTTTTCCTCCAACAATGAGCTTTCACTGATTTTAACAAGATCACATAATGAGGAGAAACCCTGTCTCATCATTGATCCTATACAACTCTCTCTATGTAAGCTCAAGGACAATTTCTTTTCTTAAAAAAAAAAAATCAGCAGTCACTTTTCGAGACATATAATTATGTTTCTGTTCTATGATTCATCTGCCAGCATGCCTCAAAATGTATTCGGTGGTATATTTATTCCCCAATACATATATATGCATCTTAAGAGATCAAAATTTCTCAGTGAAGTTGCTTCGGGAAACTCTGAACTCAGTAGTGATAAAGCATTTTGTTTTGCTGCACAACTTCTTAGACCTTTAGAAAACTAGATATAAATGTATACGAATGAGATTATCCCTAAAATTTGAGTGTGTATGGATACGATATCTCTATTGAATATTTAACAAGTATCTCAAGTTTAACATGAAAACAACATACCATTTGATTGCATCTTCTCTGATAGTTGATCTGTTCCTTGATTTCTTCCTAACTAGCAACAACATTTTCCAGGTGCTCTGACCAAAATTGCATTTTATTCTCAACTGACCTTTTCAAAAAGCTCAAACCATCATCAAATCCTGCCACCCCATATACTCAGAATAAATCCCCAGTTCCTGCTTCCTCCCACAATGGCACTGATTCAAACTGTCATCATTCCAGTCTGCCTTAATATAGGGAAGTAGTCCACCTTCTTCTGGCCCCAGGGCACTAGGGCTGGAACCTGGGCCCTGGTGTATGCTAGACCTGTGCTGGACCCTGAGCCACACACACCCAGACCTAGTCTTTATTCAGTTTCCTGTGTTCTTTACCTGGGACTCAGCTTTCTAAAATGTAAGGCAAAACAGGACCTTCCTCCCCCTAGGGAACTCTTCAACTGGCTTTGTTGTTGTTGTTAGTTGTTTTATTATTACTTCTTTTTTGCGATTTTTGTATTTGTAATAGAATCCAAAATTCTTCCCATGAACTTCAAAGACCAATGTTGTTTGTCCCTTAGTTTGCACTTCCACTGAATTTCCTATCAAGTGTCCCCTAGCTGTCCCCCCTTTCTCTTTCTCAAACATGCCACGTGTTCTCCTCTCCTAGGTTTGCCTGTATCTGCCTCAACACCTGCCTAGAATGCTCCTTTCCTTCAAATTAATATTGTGCTCTCTATTCTACTGCAGTGCTTGTATAGATACTGGCCTTCCTACCCACCCTGGCCAGGACAGAATCTTTCCTCACTCCTTATTCCCATTCCCTGCTGTTGTTTCTTCTCAAGGGAGCTCTCTCATATAACTATTTATTACAAACCCGCCAACATTTCATGCTGTGTCTTCCCAACTGGAAGAGGTGCTGCACCAGAGCAGCGTCCTCCTCAGGCCTGGGAGGACACAAGACAGGCACACATTAGACACCCAACACCAGGCACGGAAAGATGAATGAATGGATGTGCTAATCCTAATTAAGCAATGGAGAATTTCTCAACAAGATTTGCACAACTGGTAAATTTTTGTGAAATTCTATTTTCTCCGCAGGACAGCTCCCTGCTCGGGGAGAGCCTTCTTTCAACTCTTCTTCCAAAAGTCCTCAGCCTCTACTTCAAATGGAAACACAGAGGCGGTTGTGAAAGGGAATCAAGTTGCCACTTCATCAGGGGTGACCACAAGGCCCAGGCTAGCTCCGTCCCATGCTGCTTCACTCCAAGCATTCTTGCTTATTCCATTACCAAATGAAGCACCGGATCTTGTTAAGGCTGGTCTCAGCCAGGTTCTTATGACAGCCTTGTTTAGGAATATGGTGAACATAAACACAGCGGGCAGTTGGTGGGCACACCTCCTTTCTTGGTGGGAAATGCTTCAGATTAGGAGGCTGTTTTTACCTCGAGTGGCCTTATTTGGATAGTTCTGGTGCCTTAGGTCGTGGACATGAACACAGTAAATGTTGGGTTGTGTTGAGAAGTAGAGAGAGTGGAGAAACAGGAGCGAAGGTGCCAGGAGGGGAAGGAGGAAGGAAGAGCGTTCTTGGATCTTGTACCCCACATGAATGTGAATCACCTAGTATGTGTCTTTCTGTGTCTTATTTCACAGAGCACAGTGTCCTCCAGTTTCATCAATGTTGTCTCTGATGTTTGGAGCTCCTTGCCTTTAAATGCTTAATAGAAATAAAAGTAGAGATAATAACAAATATTGTATATACATACACCAATTAAAAATTTTAAACCTATATTTTATCCTTTTTTAGTGTTAGATTAAAAAATACCTTTTATTTATTTATTTTTATGTGGAGTTAAGGATCAAACACATTGCCTCACACGTGCGAGGCCAGAGCTCTGCCACTGAGCTACACCCCAAGGCCATAGACCAACCGAATGATATCCATCCCCCAATCACTGGGTGTTTAGATTGTTTTACGTATCATGGATGTTGAATTTGGGAGTGCAGATATCTTGCCGAGGGACTACTTTAGTTCCTTTGAGTATACAGATAGAAGAGGGACTGCAGGATCGTGTGGTCTCTCTATGTTCAATTTTGCAGAACCTCCTTACTGTTTACAATGCCTGTACCAACTCATATCCAAGTCCTCAGCATGCGGGGATTCCCACCTTCCCATCCTCAAAAGCACTTATTATTGTTGCCTTTTCAGCAATCGCCATCATAGCAAGTGGAAGGCGACCCCTTAGGAGTGGAGTGGTGGTCCCTGGTGGGAAGGAGGGATAATGGGAGTGGCCAGGGATTGCTACTTCGAGGGGTGGGCTACACATCTCAAGATCCTTACACACCAGGAGGACTAAGGACTAAGCACTGCATTGTGTGTAGGAAATAACCAAGGAAGCAGGTCTCATGGGCCAAGGGTCCCTGTGTGAATGGACGGATGCTAATTAGCTTGCCTGTAGCGATCACTTCACTGTGTCTGTGTACAGTGACACGTCAGGTTGTCCATCTGAAACATTTATCATTCACAAATAATAACGTTTTAAAATAAAGAATGCCTAATAGGAGAAGAAAAATGTAGGGAGGCAGGTAAGGAAAGAAGGAAGAAGGGAGAGAGGGAGGGAAGGAGTAGGAGAGCAAGGGAGGTGGAGGAGGAGGACAGGCGGAAGCCCTGAGTGGAGGGTGGAGCACCAAGGTGAAGTGAGAGCTGACAGTGCTGTAGGAGAAGCCAAAGCAGGGACTGGATGAGGAAGGGAGTGGCTGTGAAAGGGCAGAGGACTGGAGATGGGAGGCCTCAGCTTCCTGCAGCACCTTTGCTGAGGTTAAAACAGTCTCCTAAATGTGTTTGAGGAAGAAAACCTGGAGCGGGGAAAGGAGGGTAATCATTCCTGCTTCATGCAGGCGATAACTAGGCTCAGAGACGCTGCTCCACACCTGCTGTCTCACACAGGACACAGAAGAGACAGCGCTTGCCGTCAGCTCTCTCCAGCTGCAAAGCCCCTGCTCCCCACCACTGTGTCCCCCGCTTTCTCCCTGTTCCATTCATAACCAAATATTAACCGAAAGTGGAATCTCCTTACAATGGATAGGAAAAAGGAACACAGTAACAAGTTCCACTGGCGAAATCAAAGGCAGAGTCCAGGCTGAGGTGGTGGAGGAGGGAGTGGAGGGAAGGCCTGCTTGGTGGGGAGGGAGACTGAAGAGCCAGAATCCCAGAGAGCAGTCCGCTCTATGGAGGAGAAGCAAATCACGGTACTGCCCTCCAAATGAGCAAGAGGAGTGCGCGCAGAGTCCTCCCGTGGGTATCTGCAGAAGCCATGTCTCCCTGCACACCCTGCGGAAGCCACAGTCCTACAAGGTTCACACGCACTTTCTGGCTCTCCAGCTGGCCTCCTCATTCCTGGAAAGCTCCAGCAATGCTGGCTGTGAATGGCAGGTAGAGAAGAGGTGACTGCTCTGCGAGGTTACAGGAGAGGACACCGAATGGTATGGAAGTAAAAGCAGACTTGGAGTTCGATGGACCCACCCAGAGCTGGTGCCCACACTAGTCCTGGGGAGCAAATGGAAATCGTAGTCCCTATATCAACCTTGGAGTTCTGATCACTAAAACGGAGAACTGCTTTTCTTTCAGTCTGTCCCAATGGCACTCTATTGTCCCTGCTCCTCCCTGCTGATTAAAAAATGGTCTTTCTCAATCCCCAGTCTCACTTTCTGTGGCTTCAGTTGCCCAGAGTTCAAAATCACTAAATGGAACATTCCAGAAATGTACTATTCATGAGAATTAAGTCACTCGCTGCTCTGAGCAGCATGAGGAAATCTTGCACCATCCTGCTGCCACCCAATGCCGCCTGGGACATGAACCACCCTTCCACGTCCTGCATATCCACACTGTGGGTGATGTCTGCAAGTCAGTCACTCAGAGGCTGCCTGGGTTACTGGAGCTGTGGGCTCCGCAGCGCTGTGTTCAAGTGACCCTGGAGCACAAGGGTCACGATGTGTCATGGAACAAGGTTGTAAGTGTTCTGTTCTCTTATTAGTGGTTGTTGCTAATATCTTGCTATGCCTAATTTATAAATTAGATTTATTATCAGTATGTACATATGAGAAAAAACTTAATATATATGTGACCTGGTACTATTCAGTCTCAGATGTCAACTGGGGCTCTTGGAAAGTTTCTGCTATAGAAAAGGAGAATTACTGTCTTACTGTCTAAACCCTGAAAGTAATGCAAGAAGCAGCCAAAGGAGAATTAGGAGAGTTGCTAAGGAGGAGAAGAGCAAGTTTGGTGTCCCATAAATAGAACAAAACAAAACAAAATGGTTTGTTAGAGGTCATATAAAGGGGGCTGGAGCAGTAGCTCAGCAATTACGGAGCTTGATTGGAATGTGTGAGAATGTGGGTTTGAACACCAGCATCACATACACAACAAAATGTCAGAGCTACAAAGCCACATGAAAAACTAAATGAAATTGATTTTTTCTCTCTCTGACTGTACCTCTACAAAAAAAAAAAAAGAATACAAATACAAAATTGATAAACCTCTATCAAGATGGGCAAAAATAAAAATGTGAAAGACACACATCACCAAAATTTATATGAAACAGAATATGCTTCTTCAAATACTCACCCTTTAAAGAAACATGAAAGGAAAGATACTATAATAAGATTAATGGTGTCCCCAAGAAAAGATGTGTCCAAGTCCTAAAACCCCAGTTTCTGGGAATATGATCTTACTTAAAAATAGGCTGTTTTCGATGTTACTAAGCTAAGAGTATTCAAACGAGGTAATTCTGGATTGAAGTTGGGCCCTAAATCAAATACAGTTGTCATTACAAGAGAAAAGGAATTTATAGTCCAGATGCAGGTAGATACCTGGGAGCCAGCTGAAGATGGAGCCAAGGTTGAAGTTCTGTAGCCAAAGTCAATAATTGGCAGGGTTGTTCATGACCACAATTAGTAGGGGTGGATGCAAGGAATAAATATTCTAGTGAAAATAAATATTCCAGAGAGAATCACCCTGTAGTACCCTAATTTTGGATTTCTGGCCTCGAGAAGTACCAGAGAATATATGTATCATATTCACAGGCCCTAGATTGTGGAAATTTATTATGGCAAACCTTAGAAAGTAAAACAATTTTGAACAAATTTATGTGTATACATTCGAAAACCTAAAATTAATGGAACAATTTCTCATAAATCTTAAGAAACCAAAATTCAACCAATATGAAATATCCAACCCAATTAATCCCATAACCATTAAATAAATTAAAATGTAATTAATATATTAATGTGTAAACTATATTAGATGATATCTTTGACAGAGATCTGTTTCAGATGTAAAAAAGATGGTTTAACATTTATAAATATTTAATGGCATCCACTATATCACCAAATTAGACTTAAATGACACAGGAAAGAATTTGACAAGATCCAACTCCATGATAAAATTCTTTAGGAGCTTAGAGATAGAGGTATGTTACCTCACCACCATTAAAAAAAAGAACATTTAAAAATCTATATTTAATGTAATAGTAAAAGAAATAAGGCATGGATAATGAGTCTGACACATTTTTCTACATATCACTGAGAGTTCTCATTCTTGAAATAAGGAAAGAAGAAGAAAGAATTAGGATTATCCCTGTTTGCAGGTGACTTCAAGGCCACAGCACAGCACACAGGATCAGTGCACAGAAGACATTTCTGCTTTTAGATACTGACAATAAAACTGGAAATTGAAGCTTAAAAGGCAACAAAATTTATAATTGCTCTGAAGAAAGTGAAATATTTAGGTTTATACTTACAATATCCATATGCTGAAAATTATAAAATGCTGACGGAAAAATTAAAAAGACCTAAGGAAATGGTGAAGTATATCATATTCCTGGATTCCAAGAGTGAACACTGTAAAGATTATTTTAAAACTGATCTATGAATTCAATGCAAATCCTATCAAGAAAGGTTAGGTTGGAGGCATAAAATACTTATTCAAAAATTTGTGTGGAAAGGAGTGAGTCCTAACATAGCTAACATAGTCAGACAAAGAATAATTCAGAGAATCCACTCTACTTGATAGGATGATTTACTGTATCTCTACGGTAGGCAAAGTGGTACATAAGCAGATCAAGGAAACTGAAAGAGCACTCGGAAACAGACTTACACAAACAAGATCAAAACAGATTTTTAATAGCAGTGCAAATGCAATTCAACAGGAAACTTTGAACAAATAGTTCCAGGGCAAGTGGACACCTGTAGCCAAGAAGCTGAACCTTGACCTGAAAGCAAAATTTATAAATTGACCTCATCAAAATCAGGATGAAATGACAAACTTACAGCAGGTGTGACGAATACCTGCACACAGCTCATTAAAAAATAGTGGTATTTACAATGTAAGCAGGGAAACACTCAATCCTCTCAAAATAGTAAAACGAACAAAGAAACAATAACCTCATTATAAAACGGGCAGAGGATATTAACAGACTTTACAGAAGAGGAAGAACAGATGGGAAATAACTACATGAAAAGAAATCCAATACTGTTTGCCATCAGGGAAATAGGAATTAAAATCATAATGGGCTATCTCTACACACCCATCAGAAGGTCTGACGTAAGAAGAAAACAGAAGAGGGGAAATACCAAATATTAGCAAATGCTGGTGGGGAGGCAGGAAAACTGGATCACTCATTTAATGCTGGTGGGAACAAAAGATGTCTAGAATACAGATTGGCTTTTTCTTATGAAGAAAAATGCACAATGAACTTAAATTCAGGAGTTCAGTTCTTGGACATTTACCCTAGAAAATGAAAATATATCATCACGTAAAAACCTACACTATTCTTCTGATCAACTTTATTTAGCAATCCAACACTAAGCTAGGCCTGGAGGTGCATACCTGTAATCCCAGCAATCTGGGAGGCTGAGGCAGGAAGTTATTTGGTTGTGGTTCATGGTCATTGAGAGGCGGATAGTTTTCCGAAATATGCTCTGATAATCCATTGGATTTCCATTGGGTGATTGGTGATCACTCCCTTCTCCTTGGCTCCTTGGTGATTTCGTTGCTTTCTACATTTCCTTCCTTCTTTTAGTAAGATTGGGTAGGAATCTGTCAATTTTATTTAGTTTTCCAAAGAGCCAGCTCTTTTTTCATTCTTTCTTTTCTTGTTTTTGTTGTTGTTGTTGCGGTTGTTGTTCTTGTTCTTGTTCTTGATTTCACATGATTTCATCGGTTTCAGGTCTGATCCTGATTATTTCGTGCCTTCTGCTGGGTTTGGGGTTAGATTGTTCTTCCCTTTGTAGGGATTTCCGGTGCAGCATAAGCTTATTTATCTGTAATCTTTTGTTTTTAATGTAGGGACTCAGTGCTATGAATTATACCCTTAAGAATTCTTTTATGCTGTCCCAGAATTTTCAATATGTTGTGACTTCACTTTCATTTGCTTCCAGAAATTTCGTGATTTCTACTCTCAAGTCTTCTTGGATCTATTTGTCATTTAATAGGGTATTATTCAACCTCCATGTATACATGTATTTTCTGTTATACTTTTTGCTGTTAATTGCTAGATTCATGGCATCATGGTCTGATAAGGTACATACAATAATTTTTGCTTTTTATATTTCCTGAGATCTCCTTTGTAAACCAGAATCTTTTCTACTTTGAAGAAGAATTGATGTGCTGCAGAGAAGAAGGTAAACTCAGCCAATCTGAGGTGGAATATTCTGTAGACGTCTGTTAAGTCCATTTAATTTATAGAGTTAGGTAGACTGGAGAACTCTTTTTTTTTTTTTTTTTTTTGCTTTGATGATCTGTCTATTGGAGATAGAAGAGTATTAAAGTCTCCCAGTATTATAGTCTTGAAGTCCATAAGTGGTTTTATGTCATGGAGTATTGTTTACACATACTTGGGAGCACTTGGTTTGGAGTGTAGAGATTTCTTATGGTTATATCTTCCTGATGTATCACTCCCTTTACTATGATGTAGTGGCCTTCTTTATGTCTTCTGATTGGTTTATGGTTGAAATCTACTTTTTCAAATATGAACATTGTGCCACCAGCTTGCTTTCTTGAGCCACAAGCCGGGTAGATTTTTTGCATCCTTTGAACATCAATCTGTAGACACTTTTGGCTGTATGATGAGTCTCCCATACGCAGTATATTGTTGGATTATGTTTTTTGATCCAGACTGGTAGTTTGTGTCTTTTAATTGGTATATTCAGCTATTCACATTCAATGTTAAGATAGTTATTTGGCTGTGTTTCATAGTCATTGTGTTTTAGTAGTGAGGGTTGTGGTATCTTGGTTGTCCTTTGATAGCATGTGCTTTTATTGAATTTCCTCTGTTTGTGCGTTTTAAAGATTGTTTGCTTGTTCTTCTATCTGGAGTTTATCTCTGAGAATTTTTTGTAATGCTGGTTTTTGGTTGATGAATGCTACAAGATTGCTCTTATCATGAAATGTTATTTCTCCTTCAAATTTGAAGCTGAGTTTTGCTGGGTATAGTATTCTCAGCTGCAAGTTGTGGTCATGCAGGACTGAAATATTTCTTTCCAGGATCTTCTTGGTTCCAGGGTCTGAGATGAAAAGTCAAACATGATCCATATTGGTTTGCCTCTAAATGGTATTCGGCATTTCTCTTTGCAGCTTTTAATATTCTTTCCTCGATTTCCCTGTTGTACATTTTGAATGTGATATGTCTCAGTGAGATTCTCATTAGATTAGAGCTATTTAATTACTATATGCTTTCTGGATGAGCATATCTGACACTATTCTAATATTGGAAAAATTTTCTTTAACTATTTCATTAAGAAGGTTTTCTGCACCCAGGCCTTTCCTCAGTTGGGAACCCTTACTTCTAGTCTGTGTGTCATCAGAGGCAGCGGAGGCCTAGTAGGGGGAGGATTGGGCTGAGCTCTCTTGGTTCCTCAAGAAAGTCTCTCTTGGCTGCTCTGAGAAATTTTCCTGTCTTTGGTCTTTCTCTTTCTCTCAATTGTCCATACGCTTGGAAGAGAAAGAAGCAAGCTGTGCACCAACACTCAAGGCCAATGCCCCAGGGGGAGGTGACTGAGCAGCTCTTCCAGAAGTTTCATTTCTCAAGAGGTCTGAGCAGAGGCAATCCCAGGAACAAGAAATGGGAAGGTTTGCACTGGAGGAAGTGGAGAACCAGATGTGAGAGAGGGCAACATGAGGAAGCCCTGGCAGCAGCCAGGAGGCCGTGAGCAGGCTGTCTGTCAAGGCTGAGAGGCAATTCTGACAGATTTTACCTGTCAATTGCTAATAGTCATTTCCATGTCTTATTGGAACTAAATAAATAAAGGTCTGGGCTGTTCTTGTAAACTCATTTTAAATTCTTTTTTCCAATCCCCTAGGGCCATTCTCTCTCCTCTCAAGAGGAGGGAGAGAACTGCAGAGATGTTGGAGGAGCCCCAGTCTGCAGAGGGGCTGAGTCACACAACCCCTCCTTCTCCAGAGCTTCCTGGACACCAGCATGCCACCATCCCTTATCTCAGTGCTATCCACATTGATGCCACCATGATGGGGTCAGAGTTGGAAACTTGCTCACCAGAATCAACTCTGTTCTGTGAAGATGTGTGAAATGAATACGTTCCCTTTGTCACACAGTAACTCTTAATACCCTTGTGGGTAGAAATAGTCTCCTACTTTAGAGGATTGACAAGCTATTTGTAAGAATAAAGAATAAAATAAGTCATATGTAGGTATCAGGGCTAAGGGAGCTTGCTTGTAACCAGATGGCTTACTCTGTTTCCTGAGCAGGGAGAATGGAAGCTCTGAAAGGGACCTATTTTAGGAAGTAGGAAATGTGGGTTCTGTGCCAACTGCTGGAGAGTAAACTCTGCCTTTCTGGGGACTGGGGCACAGGGAAATTGGGTTTGTTGAAAGAGGGAAGAAGAAAAATGTGACAGAAAGCACCTAGAATATGGTGTTCAACACCTCTCTAAATTGAAGTCTTTATTCAGTCAGTTGGATGACACCGCCCGTTCTGGCCTTTATGACAGGAAATACCTCTTTAGGAACGGAGTGAGGAGGCTGTACTGAGGAAATTCAAAGAATCCCAGCAGGTTAGCTGCATCAAACAGACACTTAAAATATTGGCATTGAAACTCGTATTATTTTAATAATCAGCTATTGTTTGCAATCTGTTTTAAGTAAGGGACAAGTAAATTTTATAGAAACCAAATCAGAAGTGATGTAGAGGTCACATGCCATCTATGCAGCAGGAATGATGACAGGAGCAAAGGCTGGCTGGTTTGCAGCCACCAGTGGCAGTGCTGGGGAAGAAGCCACAATTGTCTTTATAGATATAGACTGGCACATTGAGGTTCAAGGCTGCTTAACCATGATCTGCCAAATCACTGGGCTAAACTCACTTCTGCCTTAAAGTCCCTTAGTGCATGCACTTGCATCAGGCCAGAATTTGCTATTTTGGTGTGAATTGCTGGGCACCCAGAACTCAGTCCTGGAAGTAAAAGTAGCACATCTTGGCTGTCAGTTTGTGGGCTTCACAGGAACCAGACACTGAGCTGAGTGCCTTACACATGTTATGTTATTCTGGGCTCAGGGATTATAAGACACTATTCTGCTCTTATCAACAAAGCAACACAGCAAGGAGAGTTTAAAACTATGGGACTGAGTAACATTAAAAGTTAATTTGAATTTGCATCTTCTTTGGTCTAGTTTTAAAACTCATGCTTTTAGAATCACAACCTACACAGCTCCTGTCTGAAGAAGCGCATCCGAGGGGAGATGGCTGCAGAAAGGCAGAACTGCAGAAGTATGTGCTGTGTGCTGCTGGTGTGAGGTGTGATGTGCTGTCCAGGGACCCTGTGCATACCTGGGATGTTGATCTGCATAGACATCTGAGCAATAGAGCCCAGAACTGAGATCTGAATCCAGATGCTTTCCCTCCAGAGTCTTGAAAGAAAAGAGTCAAATGCTCTTTGTGCTGTGGTTTCTGGCCCAGATACTACCCAAGTGTTTTAAATGCTGATTTCTTTCTATGAAACTGGGCACAAGAAATTACTTTAAGAAAGTTTCCCTGGCAGCTTTTCCCTTGAGGAGGTTCCCTTACATCCTGGGACCTGGCAGAGATTCCTCATTAGGAGGAACAGCGAGAGGGAGAGAGAGAGAGGGAGAGAGAGGGAGAATCAATTTTTTATTTAGTTTTTCATGTGGCTTTTGTTGCTCTGACACTTTGTTGTATACATGGTGCTATGATTCAAACCCGCATCCTCACGCATGCCATGCAAGCTCCAGAACCACAGAGTCACCGCTCCAGCCCCAAGTTCTTTTTGTTTTGAGGGATCAGTTTTACCCTCATGGATCTCTCTTCAAAGAATTCCGCAGTCCTATCATCCATAAATAGGATTTATTTACTAATAGGAAGTTTTGCAGAGTCTTCCTGCTGAACCATGTTGGTTCTAGACCCTGTTTCTGATGTCATCCTGTCTTGAAATTGTCCCACTGCCCTGGATACGACTGTACACTTTCGCCATCAATGTGTTGACACTGTCCATGAATGGGCAGTATTTCCATGTCATGCATTCCAAATATATACCATGCAAACTGCGCCATCACCTGCCATGCCCTGTAGACACTAATGGATATGGAAACTTACCAGAAATCACTCACATGAGCCAGGCAGCAAAGTCCCCACTCACTGTCTCAAAATCTACAGGCTCAGGCCCTTATCAGAACCTGTTGCCTTGGGCTCTTATCAGAGGATCCCCATCCTACTGAAAAACTCCTCATTCTCTCTATATCTACCCCAGGCTGTAAGCAGCAGGCAGGTCCCCGACTGCACTGGGTCCTGCTCCACAGGTTTCTCCTGATAAACCCGTGTTACTCTTGAGCTTCCCTCCTCTCTTTCTTCCCTTCATGTTTCAACCCTTTCCTTACAGACGCTGCCTTTTGCAGGGGAAGGAGTGAGCGTAGAAGAATGACCACTTGTGCACACCTGCTGCTGGCCAGCCCATAACAGCTATCTACTCTACATTCATAATTTTACTAAAAAAGTGTAGAAATTTGGGGGTTTTTGTTTTGTTTTGTTTACAGGGAGAGAGAAAGAATCAATTTTATTTATTTTATCATATTTTTTTTGTTTCTCCAACACTTAGTTTTCTGTGGTGTTGGGGTTCAAACTTGAGTTTTCAGGCATGCCAGGCAAGAGCTCTCACTGCTGAGTCACTGCTCCAGCCCCCCAGCCGTAGAACTGCTGCCAGTGGAATTGTTATCTGTATTTTAATGATAAGGAAACTGAGGATCCAAGAGTTCAATAAAATTTCCGGACATTCCAAACTAATAAATGGCGGGTGGTAGATCAAACCCAGATGGATGTAGGCAGCTGCTCCCCTCCTGTGTGCCGTGTGCCTCTTCTGGACCACACAGACCCTTTGAAATGGCTCATTTAAAAAGAAAAGAAAAAAAAAAAAAACAAGGACTGAAGATCTGAGGATTCAAGGTGTTTCTGGGGCACAAATTCCAACTTTCAATATTTTTATTTATGTCTGTGGGTAGAGAATGAATTGCACCAGGTAAAGATTTATGTGCCTTTTTAAAAATTCAGTTGGCAAATTTTGAATTTGCTCTAAACAATTCATGAGGAGTTTATGGAGAAACAGGCTTCCCCTATCTGTTTAATCATTTATCACCATAACGCTACAGTGCTGGTAGCCCCGAGCAGGATTTCTCTCCTGGTTTTTATACTTCCCACAAACTTCAGGCTCCCTTTTAATAGAGCAGCTCATCAAAGCAGCAGACATTCAAACACGAGTGCTTTAGGCGTCAGGAATAAGGTATTTCCCTTTGCACTTTGAGAACTATTGTTCATTTTTCCTCTGACAAAGGAGAGTCCTGGATACTTTTAAAAAACAGAATATCCAATTCTCTCGGAGAACAACGATGTGCATGGTGGTCACTGACGGCTGCTCTGGCATGCCGCAGAACCTGCTGCTGTTGGTGGGAAGGTGTCTGCTTCTCCTCTCCAAGAGCATCATGATTCGTGAATATGAGATACAACCAAGTCATCCGTGACAGTCCTGGCACAGGGCATGTACGGGATAAATTTTAGGCTGTCTCCTTCCCACTAACGCCTGTAAGGCAGCATACCATGTTCCAATTTGCAAATAATTTCCATTTTTGGTGGCACATTCTTAAATATCTGCATGAAGTGCAGCGTCTTGCAGATATCTATTGCTGTTTACAAAGTGCTTCAACATGAAGCTACTCATTCTCACCAACAGTCCTGAGAGGCAAGCTCTGCAGGGTTAAGATCTAATGTTCAGCAAAGGCTAGGAGGAGCTGAGATATGTCTAAAACAAATTTGTTTCTCTGAATACAGGGGTGCAGCGCACAGACTTGGTGTTCATTCCAAAGCTCTCCTGGTTCTCAAAGGAAGGAAAGTTGGAAACTGCATTCCCAGATGTTCTGATTGTGACGTGGAATCCCCCACTCAGGGACATCAATGCCTGTGAGAGTCTATATTTGGAATTCCCTCATGGAGAGGTAGGACTTAGGAATCAGGTTTCCTTGTAAGGACTGTGACCAGTTAAGTCCTGGAGCCTGAGGATGAGATGGAGCATCTTGGCTCACCAATTTCTGACCTTGGTAAAGGGAGAGCTCTGGATGGACCATTCTACAGGGCAAATTGGAAATCATTCCAGAAAACTCAGCCTGAAACCTGCTTCTACATCCTGCCTAATTGTTGTGTTACAGCCCTTCCCACTTATTGATCTCATGGGATTCGTTGATCTGCAGCTAAGAACACTGACAGGTGCTTATGGTTTAGCCAATGATCAAACTCAGGTTTTAGTGACTCCAAGAGAAAGTTAAATATTTTCTTTTAATGGCAAAATTTAAAGAGATTGGATGATATAGATGGAAAGGAAAAAAAATGGCCTTTGAGCCACCAGTGTGTGAACTTAAACTTCCACCCTCAACTTATGCACGTGAATAGGGTTACAAACACGGTGATAAGAGAAGGCCGCTAGAGGTTTTGTTAAAGATGAGACACAGTTGATGGTCGGCAAGTTTTAAGGTCAAAGTCATCCAAAGAGGATGTGGTTATTGACATCAACTGGATGCAGGGTCTTGGTGGAATAGAGCCACACGAGTAATTCTCCGTATGACTGGGGGATGCTTCGTTCAATAATTACGATGGAAACACGATCCACGATGCAGTGACTTTCAGAGCCTGAAGATGTGACAGAGATGCACTGTAGGTTGTTTTCTTGTCGGTTACTGACTAGGAGCTGTCTTTTTCGGGAGAGGTGATGTTTCTCTCTCTCTCTTAAGCACAGGAATAAAGAGCAGTAGATCAGCCAGGCATGGTGGTGCACACCTGTAATCTCAGAGGATCAGGAGGCTGAGGCAGGAGGACCACAGGTTCAAAGCCAGGCTCAGCAACTTAGCGAGGCCCTAAACAAGGTAGCAAGACCCTGTCTTAAAATAAAAGATGAAAAGGGCTGGAATGTGGCCCAGTTTATAAATGCCCCTGGGTTCAATTTCTGGTACCAAAGAAGAAAGAAGAAAGAAAGAAAGAAAAAGAAAGCAAGCAAGCAAGAAAGAAAGCATCAGAGCAACACCAGGCACCCTGCAGGCACAGAGGGCAGAGCCTGGTGTAGGTTTCTATGCTGCCTGTCTTTCTGCTAGCAAAGGGTACTTTCCTTTGACCACTTTTCCCAAGAGAGCACATTCTTCTTCACAAAAGCTAGCCACACAGTTGAAAATGGTCTCATTTACAGATAAAAATTAACTTTCAGCAGGTAAATTTTTGCAATTCCTTTGAAAGTTTCCTAGGTGAAGCATATCCATACATTTCTCTACTTCTTTACTCATTGCTTGTGTTCCACTTATAATTCTCTTCCCAAATGGATCGTGTGATTCTCCTTAATCTACCAGCCAGAGAGAATTCCAGTCCTGTGTCAAGAAATGTGTCCTTAAGCCAGGCCAGCCCTGTGTTCCTCACACGCCCTATTATCCCTGAACAAACACTCAGTTCACCAGGATTCTTAGACTTTGTCCCCATTTACAGGATGACCTTCCCTGTTGGGCTGTTGCAGGAAGCAGTGGAGGGACTTGTGGTAGCCTGTGATGCACTCCTAAGCAATATCTGCTTTTGAACTGCCACTTTGCACTCAGCCCTGTCCTCTCCTCCTAGTGAGGTGTCACTGAATTACATTCCTGCCTGTTGGTGCCTTAGCAGGAGCAGCAGATATTCTTCCAGGCCTTCCTACCATGTAAGAGCGAATGGCCCACATGCCCCTCCATGCTCTCTCCCATTTCTGGCCACCTGCCTTGAATATGCGGGATAACAGTGACATCTAATAATGACAATGAGTTAGATTTATTATCATAGCTTCTGAATGACTGAGGGCCATCCTTGCCTCTGTGAACTGGAGCGATCCAGAACTGTCAAATGAGAAGCAAGAATGCGATAAGGCATGGAAATGTCACCTTCTGTTTGGATAGACTTCTTTGCTCGAATACAAATAGTACTGAGTTTTGGCATTCAAAGGAAAAGCCTCTCATTTATGACTTTATTTTTCCTGACCTTCTTTTATCTGAGAATGCATATGGGCAGCTACCATGGGTTGAATGAGTCCCCTACAAACAAAGCCCCATCTGTTGGAAACTGCACCCCAAAGCAAGAGTGCTGGGAGGAGGGTGTAGAGGGAGGTGTTAGGGTCATGAAGATGGCTCCTTCTTTAATCACAATTCCCCATGGATTATTTCCCTTATGAAAAGGGATTGCAGGATTTGGTTGGTTTTCATCAGCTCTGCTCTGATCTGTTCTATGAAAAAAAGATTTCTCCCCTCTGGAAGATGCAGCCTTGAAGGTGCCATCTTGGAAGCAGAGACTGGACCTTCACCAGATACCAGTGGTAGACACCTTGATCTCAAACTTCACAGCAACCAGGGCTGTGTGAAGGAAATTTGTTCTTTATAAAATTCCTAGCTTCAGTTGTTCTGTTATAGTAGTATGAATGGATCCTTTTGCTCTTCATTTATCTACTCTCAATATTGTGAAATCGCATTGGTCCAGGGTATTCCAATGCTGTTGGGGTGTTGCTCTGTAAGCTTGGATTGAGTATTCCTGATAAGGACTGTATTACTCTTAAGGGGGTGAAATTAGTTATAGAGGGGTAAAAACCATGTTCATTTTCTATATAAAACACATATGATACTAAAGAGTTGCACAGAAGTACATCTGGGGTACTTCAATTTTGTGGAGCAGCAACAATATAGAAAAAATTTTGAAAAGTCTTGTTGGGAAGATAACAGAGAAGATCAGAGTTTGAGAAACAGAGTCACCACTGTAACACGGAGATCATGAACCTTCCCCTGGAATGACTGCTCTCCTTGCTTTAGAATAATCTATTTGATAAGAAAACAACGTGCTCTGTGGGGGTCATTCCAATAAATTCTAAATTTGAAGAAATCACAGCCAGTGATTTTCAGCCTTTTCTGTCAGTTTCCTTGAGGGACCCTGTTCTGCAGTTTCTCTAAATGATTAGCACTAGAAGGAGCTGAGTTAAGGCCAAGGGATTATCTGAAGAAAGCTTGACTGCCCCGTTAATAAAAGTCGTAGTGAAACAGCCCTCCAGCATATTGCTTCTTTGAAGATGAACCTGTAGGTACAGAGCGGAGTTTACAGCGGGAATGGCGTTCAATCACCTGGGTGGCAACCATTGCTCGAACGTCCACTTAATACGTCCCATTACTGTAAACCGTGTTCACTAATGGCAGGCCAGCGCAGCAACATCAGCGCACACCCAAAGGGTCCAGGCACAATGAGTCTGCAAAATGGTAACGGAGATGCTTCCCAAGAAGCCCCAGAAACTTAATCTATATCCTTCTGCCAAGTCAGCTTCAAAATACACAAATCAAAGAACAACTCTAAAATAAAAAGTAGATAAATCCCTGATTATTAGAGCTTTTAGCACCCTATTTCAAACAAACAAGACAGAAAATCAGTAAGAACACAGAAGAACACAGAACATTACTAGTCAGCGTGATCTGCTCGAGATTCTTGGATCCAGCAATGCAGATGTCCCCTTTGTGCGTAAAATCACTCACAAGATAGGTCATCTCTGGGGTGGGGTGGGGAAATAAAGTTTACACTATAGATAACATGGAATTAAATGAGAAACTTATCACAGAACTGTATCAGGAAGGAAACCCTCAGATATTTGGAAATTGGGTAACACACTTTCAAATAGTTCAGGGAGTCAAAAAAAAAAAAAGAATGGAGAGGAAAATTAGAAAATAATTTAATTTTAAATTGAAATATGACATTATAAAATGTGTGGGAAGCAGCTAAAGCAGTTCTTAAAGAGATTAAAAGTTTACATTCCAAAGAAAAGTCATCAATGACTTAAGCGTCCAGCTTAAGGAACTAGAAAAAAAAATTTTAAAAAAGAAATAAATCAAGCAGAAACAAAGAAACAATAAGGGCAGAAATCGATGAAAACACAAAGTTAGAAATATGGAAAATCGCTGAGGAACAGTGGGCTATTTTAGAAGGTCAGCAAAATCATGCACTAGCTAGACTGAGTAAAAACACAGAAAAGAAGAGGTGAGGTAAAAGTCCATGTCCAGAATGAGAGAGGGCAGGACATGTAGCTCCTTCTACATGGGATGATGATGAGAAACTTAACAGTCATCGCTTCAACACACAGGAGGGATACACAAATGCCTTAAAGACAAATTCCAAAATCAAGAAATACTACATTATGGAATAGACCCATAGCTATGAAGAAATTGAATTCATACTTAAATAAGTGTCAAAATTCACTTTAAAAATCACTGATTCAAATACCTATTTATAGAATTTAGCAGAAGAATAGCAGATTACACCCAACGCACATGGAGCAAAGAAAAAGATGGATATGAGTACAATTTAATGAAATAGGAAGCAACCATTCCATGATAAAAATCAGCAGTTGGTTCTTTAAAATGGTCCGTACCAGAGAAGTTCCTTAGCAAGAATAATGCGAGACACAGGGAATGCAAGGAATATCAAGAAAAATAAATGGGGACAGCATTTCAAATCCTATAGATGTTAAAAATACATGTGAATAAACTTATGGTTTTATTGGTGTTACAATTCTACATAACAGGGAGTCACTGTGACATATTTTCACATGCACATAACATAATTTGATCAGTCTCATTCCCCTTTCTCCACTTCCTCTCCCTCTGACCCCCACCCCCAATCCCCTTCCTCCACTCTCCTGGACTGCCTGCTACCATCATTTCTTTAAATTAGTGTATTATAACTACATACAAAAAATGTTGACAACGATGCAGGGGGACAAGTTACACATTCTTGGGGGACTGCAAATTTGTACAACCACTCTAAAAATTAGCATGGAGATTTCTCAAAAGACTAGGATCGGAGTCCCCAAAAGACCCAAATATACATCTACTTGCTATTTATTGAAAAGAACTGAAATCTGCATGCTATAGTTCTACATGCACATCGATCTTCATGGCACCACAATTCACAATAGCCAAGTTATAGAACCATCATCCTAGGTGTCCATCGAGAGATGGATGGATAAAGAAAATGCGAGATATATACACAATGTAGTTTTAATCAGCCATAAAGAAGAATGGGATTAAGTCATCTGCTGGTAAACGGATGGAGCTGGAGAACATCATGCTAAATGAAATAATTCAGACTCCAAATGCCAAGAATAGAATGTTTTCTCTCTTACATGGAAACTGGAGAGAAACAAAAGGAAGGATCTTAGGAAAGCAGAAGGAAGACTGGTAAGGTAGAGGAAGGGACTAGAGAACAGGCAGGGTTGGCGAGCATGGGGAAGTACTGGGGAATGAAATCAGCCTAATTATGCTATATCTCTATACAAATCCACCACCGTGAACGTTTTAGTTATCTTTTCTGCTGCTGTGAACAAAAGTCCTGGCAAGAATGATTTTAGAGGAGGATTTGGGGCTCATGGTTTCAGAGGTCTCAGTCCATAGATGACCGACTCCACGGCTCTGGGCCTGAGATTAAGCAGAACAACACAGTGGAAAAATATGGAAGAGGACATAGCTCAGGATATGGCCAAGGAAGCAGAGAGAGTCTTCTCTCACCAAAGAAAATATATGCTCCAAAGCACTCACTGAATAGACCTTCAGCCTTAGCCCACCTGCCTACAGTCACCACTCCGTTCACGTCCATTAAGGGATCAATTCGCTGATTAGTTTAAAGCTCTCATAACCCAGTAGTTTCACCTCTGAAAGTTCTTCCACTGCTTTACACATGAGCTTTTGGGCACACCTAATATCTAAACCATAACTGTGAGTAAACTATTTTTTTAATTTTTATTTTTGAACAACCATACAAGTTTTTAACAAAATAATATAAAATGTGTATAGATTCTGGATATTAGATTTACCCCCTGGAGTGCCCCCCAAATTACCCACCCGTATCCCTCCCTTCCCTTACCCACAATATCTCTAAAAAAGTATTAGGCTGTATAACATTACAACTTATCTGGATTTAACACATGATAATAAACCACCTTTCTGAATGGTCAGGGTCTAGCCCAACCTCCACAGATGAGTGGAGACATTCGACCCTTGGTTCTCTGGGTTAAGCTGATTTTACTAAGCATAATTTCTTCCATAGCCATCCATTTACCTTCAAAAGCTGCAATATCATTGTTTCTAATTGCTGTATAAAATTCCATGGTACATATGTACCACAGCTTTTGGATCCATTCATCCAGTGAGGGACATCTGGGTTGTTTCCAGAAACTAGCAATAGTAAATTAAGCTGCTGTGAACATAGATATTGCTGTGTCACTATAGTGTGCTGATTCTAAATCCCCTGGAAAGATACCCAGGAGTGGAATTGCAGGATTGTGTGGTGGGCTCATCCCTAGTTTTTTGAGGATTCTGCACTCTGCTTTCCAGAGGGGCTGTACCAGTCTGCAGCACCACCAACAGTGTGTTAGTGTCCCTATCTCATTAATGTAAGTATGTCAAATATTTGAAAATTCTGATAAGTTCACAAATTCCTATTAAAACATTTCTTCTGAAAGACTGAAACAAAGTGAAATAGAGCCTGAGTGATCATATATCAAATACCCTAAATAAACACAGACAAGGTTTCCAGGAACAGATGGCTTAATTAGTGAACTCCTCCAAGTATTTGTAAGAAGAAATAAGATAATGCTCCAAATTTTTTGTTTGCTATTACTTCAGAGAATAGGGAAAATTGGAAATAAAATCCTCAATTTGCTTAATGAGGCAAAGGCAAAACCTTGATTTGACAATGGAATAACCATTATTTCATTAGAAGCTTGTTTGATTGTTCAACAAATAAAGTTCCGAATAAAATAAAATATATATATATTTTAAAAAAAGAAAACAGAATATCCAAAAACAAAAAGCTTTGACCGTTCTCTACGTCACAAACACAAATGCAAAATCTTCAACCAAATACTAACAATACATTGATGTCTGATTAACATATAATAATTGGAGATATGTAATTTTTAAAAATTTTTGACATAATTAAGAAATAGCTTATTAATTACAAATTAATCAATAGAATTCATAATATTAACAAAACAAAGGAAAGCCATCAATCAATATCAGAGCAGATAGAGTAAAGTAATTTTATAAACGTCAACACTCCTATACTACAAAAAAGAAAATGTCTAACCAATTATGGTAACAAGCTTCCTTAATAAATATTTATTAAAGTGTTATTATTTAGAGATGATACAAATGAAAAGGAGAAAACATAACAAATTTGGCAAATTATGCTTTAGAAAAATTGCTGAATGCAGACTCTATGTGAAACAGTGGTATATCCACATCCCACTAGGGTTAAGTCAATAATGTACTTTAAAGTATACGTGAGAGTACCATGAAAATGTCAATATTTTGCAGTCAATCTAATAAAAGACATATCACATGTATATTCACATTACAAATCACATAACAAAACATTAAATTAAGCCTAGGTAAAGGAGATATGTCCTGCTGGTGGACTGCTGTGAACATAGGCCAGTTCCACCTAAATTGAGTCATAGATTTGTGGCAATCCTTTTCAAGCCTCTAAAGCTCCTTGCTTTGTCTTCAGTGGAAATTGAAAAGCTAATTCTAAAAATATATGGTAGTGCAAAGGGAAAATAAAACTAAAGCACGTGTTGGCAAGAACAGGTCAAGTGCATTGGCTGGCGGCTTCTCAACCTTCTGCAACCTCCTGCTGTTGGCACACATGTAACTACAGAGCAGTGTGGGGTTCACAGACTAGCACCTGCGTGACTACGTGATTGGTAAAACCCTGACTCCAGAAGGGATCGATGGGTTTTCAATACGTTATGCTGTCCAAGGGCATCCAAAAGCGGGGAAAGAGAATTTTGATCTAATCTCACAACACAAAGAAATTAATTTAAATTAAGTTTCAAGTTCTCTGTGAAAGTGAAAACAATTTTAGAAGAAAACATCCAAGGAACTTCATAATGTTGGGTTAAGATAAAGATTTCTCAGATAGGACACTGTAAACTACAGCCATAAAATGTGAGCTAGGTTCCATCAAAAGCTATCATTAAGAGAAGGCAAAGACAAATCTTAAAATAGATAATAAACTCCAACAAAACTTCTATGTAGAAAGTGTAAAATTGTTCAAATCAATGAAGAAAAACATCAACACAATTTTAAAGATGCAAAATAGAAAAGAGAATATATTAAAGTGACCCATGAATCCAAGAAAATATATTCAAGATCGTTCCTTACCAGAGTAGGTCAAATTGAAAGCGTGATGAAATGCCATTAATAATGCTAGAGCACCTAAAAGTGAAAAGATAAAACAGATGTCACCAAGTGCTAGTGAAGTAATGAAGCAATTGAATCTTTTGTGCACTACTACAGAGAGAGCCAATTGGCAGAAGCACTTCAGAAATCTACTGGCAGTGTCCAATAGACTCGGAAAGCCGCATGTCCTTTACCCAGCAGCCGCAACTCCAGGATACACCCACAGAAGACTCATGTGCATCAGAAAAACACGTGAAGAAGAGTCTGTAACAACAGGACAGGTATGCAGTCCTGGGGTGCAACCCACAACCTCACATATGCCAGGCAAGCGCTTTACCGCTGGGTGAGCTGCACTGTGAGCCCCGCAGTGCTGCTGGTGACATTCAAAGATGACAGAAAGCAGAGCATAAGTCTAAAGACACACAGAATCTTTGCATGCCATGCAGTGTAATGCGATAAGACTGGTGAGTCTTCCAAATTGCACCACAGGGATGCATGGATTTCATAAACACCACGCAGCACGAAGAAACCAGGAGCAGGCGAAATATCATCATCTTTCATTGATGTCAAGGATAAAAGCAGGCAAAGCTAATCAATGGAGACAGGACAGTAATTATTTCAGGAATACATAGCTACAGGGAAGAGACAAGACTTCCAGTCCTGTTTCCTGATCTGCATTTAGTCCACAGATACAAAATCTTCATAAAAAGGTTTTACACAAATACAAATTTTCATTGTGTTGGTAACGTGCATACCTCTATGTTCCTTTGTTAAATGTTACATAACGAGGCTGCTTTGAAACACCCAGGTGACGCTCATCAGCTTCCCAGGTTTATTAGCACAGGGTTTAATGTAAAAAATCTAGACTTTGAAGTTTTACTTCCAATCTTCATGGTTGCCATTCTGGGCAAGTTGGACAAAGCTGCCAAGCCTGGACTTCATCTGTAAGCAGGGTTTGGCAATAATGTACATATCATGTAACTACCGAAAGAATTTAATTTATAGTAATATATTTAAGGTGCAGAACAACACAGTGTGTGACATGAAATAAATCCCAAGATGTCAAATATTAGCTAATGCAATATTACACAGCTATGCCAGTATTTAGAGCGTGGCAAGCGATCAATGCTGTTATAATTATTATTATTATTATTTCAGTGTTAAGGATCTGAACCCAGTATGCGTAACCATTGAGCCACATCCCTAGCCAATATTGTTATTATTATATTAATTGCATTAATGAAACTAAATCAGACATAATTTTCTCCCAAGGCCTGCTCATATTAACCACTCTTTTAAAATACATGCACATAAATAGTCAAGACTGACACTAAAATTCTGAAGAAAATCAGAATGGTCCTTGGTCCGGAAGTTATGGCTCCATATTTCCTGGTTTTCTAAAAGACCTGGAGATTGTAGAGAAAAGTGAGCACAGCTCTCTGGCAGTTATCCCTGAAGCATGGGGACCATGTTGATAATAACTAAAAATTGCAATTAGAGGAATTTCCTCACAGTGCCTCTGGGTCCCATCACCCTGGCTCCCTACAAGAGTCTTCAGCCATTTTCAATCTGTGCCTCATTAGGTAGTTGCAGTGTATGCCTCCTATGGAGACATTCGGGAAAATAAACCTTTGTTAAAATGAGTCCTCCTTTTCCCTACCAACCTTTTCCACTCTCTGAATGTCTGTTTTACAGATGCTGGGGGATGCCAAAGGGTGCTTTGGGACTCTGAGCCATTCCATAAAAGTCCCTTTTCCCAATTTTGTGTGAACAGAAAACATAGAAGGCTCTTGCTGTGTTATCACATCATAAATTATTTATCTCTTGTGGGGTGACCTCACTGTTTTATCACCTGACTAGACACCCCAGTGATTCAGGAGCTGCCATGAACCAGTCAAATACAACCATTCTATTCCAGAAAGAACACAAGCGATCTAAGAGAAGCCCGCTGCCACCTCTGCTGCCTTAGGAGAGCCACTTCACCTCTACTTACCTCGGTTTATGTTTGGCAGATAAAGATCATTATCATTCCTGTTATGAGGATCCAGTGAAATTCAGAGTCAGGGTATTTGTTTCTCTGCCTCGTGTTTAGACCCAAGAGATCCCCACCCAGCTGCAAACACTTCTAAATATCTCCCTGC
>PVKS010021284.1:0-35471 GCA_004027875.1 Aplodontia rufa | reverse complement strand
TCTCCCCAAAGTGTACATAACGATCCTTTGAAAAGAAATGGATTTGCCTCATCTTAAATTTACAAAATGCTTGCAAACCAATGTTTAGCACATTTTACTAAGGCTTAAAGAAGCTGTAAAGGATTATAATAAAGAAAAGAAAAATATGAATGTTGTTTTGAGCTCTTCACCCTACAACGTAGAAGGACACACTTTTTCAGAGGAAATCTCCTGGTGGACCCTTTTTTCGGAACTTGGTCTGCTGGCAGGTTCACGAATCACCTTCATCTTTAGACCTAAGTTTCTCTTCTTCTATCTCTTTTCTTTTCCTGGTAACATATTTCCAATCCCTGTCTCAAGTCAGCTAGAAAAAGCAGACCCCAGTCATGTAATCAAAATCTCTTCTGAGAGACATGGAGTCTTCAAAGAATACAGAGGACTTAAGGATCTATTTTTGGTTGACTTTATCAATGGGCTCCCCTCAGGGTAATAATGACTACTTAATTTACAAATATCCAACTTAGAAGTGTTATTTATTTAATTTATATATATTTAACTTATGAAATATGAATCTTCCAGAAACAAAAAAGGATTGTATCCCAAGCCAAATTTTACATTCCATTATTTGTAAAGAAGTTGCAGGTAAGAATTCTTGGTGGTTTAACATATTTTATTCTTTTTTCCAACCAAAGAATTTAGATTAAACTAGGTGTGGAGGTGAAGACCCGTAATCCTAGCTATTTGGGAGGAGGATCACAAAGTTGAAGGCTAACCTGGGCAATTTAGCAAGACCCTTTCAAAATAACCATTTTAAAAAAGGTTTAGGGATGTAGCTCAGTGGTAGAATGCCCCTGGGTTTAATCCCCAGTACACGAAATAACAACAACAATAATTCAGGAGTCTTAGGATTCCATACAATATCATTAACTTTTTGTTTGTTTGTTTATTTTTAGGTACCAGGAATTGAACCCAGGGGCATTTAACCACTGAGCCACATCTAAGCCCTTTTTTTTTTTTTTTTAAGTGGGTCCCACTAATTTGCTTAGGGCCTCACTAAATTTCTGAGGCTGGATTTGAACTTGTGCCTGCTGCCTCAGCCTCCCTAACAGCTGGGATTATAGGTGTGTGCCACAGCACCCAGTCCTTATTAACGTTTTTTTCAGCACAACTGTTTCTATATGATTCTTCCTTTTGTAGACAGAGGGATATTGAAGACTTGTATTTCTCCATTTTCTTATACTCAAGCACTGTCATATCACAACGAAACTGACTGGGTAATTCCTTAGAGTCTTCATGTTTGTGTTTTAAAAGCACTAAACTACTTTAGCTTGGAAGACATATTAATAAAGGACTGGCTTATGAACTACTTCATAAGTGATTTTCAGGTAAAAACTTATTAGGGAAGGGAATGGGATGTGTGGCATGTTGTTAAAAGAGTCACTAAAAAACCTCTCAGAGCCACTGTTTTAAGCAAAGTTTGTACTTGTTCACTCATTGAACTTTGTCCTTCTACAACAGGGTGGGGAAGGCTTAGTCAGAGAGAAGTAAAGCTCCTAGAAGTTTCTCTATCCTTATTTTGAATTTTGGTTGTTTCTGAAATAAGAGGTAGTAATTAATTATTTGGTCTACTCTCTTTGTTCAAATTCAGTCTCAACATGCTTATTGTATTTTAAATCTACCTAAGATTTAGTGTAACCCTAAGTTAGTCAACAGTTAACATTGCATACATTCTGACAAAACTTGATTACCTAATAACATTTTAAATATCAGCACTAGTGTGGAAAAAATAAATCAGATTTTTAATGGCAAAGTTAATTTCTTTCTTTCTTTTTAAGTTAAAAACTAACACTTGGAAACATAATCTGAGGATCTAAGGAAATGTGATTTGTTTTACATACAGATATCTCAAATAAACCTTATTGTTCTACTTTACCTATCAAACATGTAATTATACAAATGCTATATGTGCATGTTGCTAAGTACTTAAAATTGTAATTATATTTGAACTCCTGATAAATACCCAGGGACAACAAAGACATGTCTAAACAGGTAAATCACATAATTAAATGATATATATGGCCTGTGTGTTGCAAACTTTTAAAGCTCTAACCATGATTACTCTCTATTGCACAATATTTTTAGAGCAGTAATTTTTTTTTATACAAACATGATAAGGACGCAAAAGTCTTTTTCCCCCCCACTGGCCGCTGAACTTTCAGGAATGTTATGAGAACCTCATTTCATACCACACATACACCCCTTGACTATATTGTCCAATAAAGACCAGATTTTCCAAATATTGTGTTTGAGTTGGGTTTGTAACAGTCCTAAGTCAGTCTTTAGGGATTCTGTGCACATGGCAAGGTTTATCTTAATAGGGGTTTGAAGTGAATATAAGTGAGCATACTGAAAATTGTTTTATCCAAAGAATATAACCATACCTCAACAGCTTGGTTTTCTTTGCATGCTCCACAGCTTCCATTTATGTAATTACCCTTCATTGTGCCCCAAATCCATTTGGGGTCAGCAAGGCATACTTTATGAAAAAGTTTGTGGGGAAAAAAATAATAGGAAACTTTAATTACTTTCTATGGAACACTTATTTTTTCTGCTTCAAATGGGACCAAAAATGGTTCCCAGATATAATTTTATAAAACCTCACTTTGGGAGGCAAACTGTATTTATGCAATTACTAGGTCTACGGTAAATGTGAGTAAACATAAAAGCAGAGCTATTTGTTACTGTGCCATTAATCTAATGTTCTGCCTTTATTTTCAGTAAAGAGACATCTTTGTAGATTGTCAAAATGTTCCCTTTACTATAATGCAGGATTTTTTAAAAAGGTTATATCTATGCTGTTGGAGAAATTTTATTTTGATAAATGAATTAATAATTACAAGTTAAAACTCAATTTAGCAAAATTTTACATAAAAAGTTTTAGTAGTATCCAGAAGATACTATTTGACTGATATATGAATGTGATTTCTTGTGAAGCAGAAATAATTTTAAAAAATACCAAGGGAACAAAGCTGGAGCGGTGGCTTGGTGGTTACAGGGCTTGCCTGGCATGCGCGAGTACACAGGTTCAAACCCCAGTACCCACGTACACAACTAAGTGTCAGAGCAAGGAAAGCCGTATGAAAAACTCAATAAAAAATTGATTCTGTCTCTGTCTCTCTCTCTCTCTCTCTCTCTCTCACTGTCCCTCTCTCTTAAAAAAAAAGTACTAAGGCAAGACACTGGAGGTAAGGTATCACTGACTATTCCAATTGCCATTTAAGCACGGCAGATTTTTGTTGTTGTTGTTGTTTGTTTGTTTTCAGTTTATCCATCAGTTTCCCTCACTTTCAGGTTAATTTTGAGATTTTTTTTTCCCAGAATGATTTCTCAGGGCTACATGTACCCTGCTTTGAGACAGGATGCTGTGGCTCCCATAATGTGAAGTCTAATCTCTAGGGTGGCCAGACCTCAGCTGAGGGCAAATCATTCTTAGAATCATTGCTCTGTTCCCATGACCTGGTCCTGATTAAACAAATTACAGTGGCAAGCCCAGAAGTATTCCTCCAACCAGTTAGGCAGAAACTTGGGACATAAGCAAGAAACAATTCACAAAGGAAAGCAAGAGTACAGATAAGTTTTTCCGGTCTAAGGACAGAAAATTGACACTCTAAACAAGGGGCAAACTTCTATAAACCTGGATAGTGGTGGTGAGCAATAGCGTGAAGCAAACAAAAGAAATAAATCAGGAAATGATGAACAATTACAGACTGCAACAAATCTGACCTATTAACTGGTTCAGACAATCAAACTACAAGATCTATGGTTCCAACCAAAGAAATAGAATAATAACCAGTGCTTCAATTTCATATTAAAAACTGCCCCTCAGTGCAACTTTATTCTTTCTATGCTTTGTTTTTATAACTCATTTTCTGCATCTCTAGGTCTAATTGGCCATAGTCCATCCTGTTTTAAAAGTTCATCACCCCAAGATCATCCCACTGGTTAAAATAAGCAATCATTCCACAACTTGTAAACATAAATCTTGCCTGGAAATAGCCTGCTTGTTTTTTCTTTGTAAATGTGAATCATTTCAAACTTAACAGCACAGGCTTGAAATTCAGCTCAGTTCTCCTAGATGTGAATTCAACTGACCTTAACATTTCAAAAAATAATACTAAAAAAACCCAACCCATACAAAAGAGAATATAAATATTGTCTTATCAATATTCAAAATGAGTATTGACAAGTGTTTCTTAAATAAGGCAAGTGGCAAGCGTTTGATGAAAAGATATTCTGTTCAATAGCTTGAAGCATTGTATCCATAGATAATTTCAAGGTCAAAGTCCTTGTAATATCATTTTTAGATGGTTATGGAGTGATTAACAAAAAGATATTGATCATGAACATACAATATTTCAGTCAAGCTGTAATCAGTTTTTGATTCAATAATCATTTATTGGGTACCTGTATATCATACCCCAGTTAGGATCTGAAAATCGCCACAGACAGAACCAATATGTTCCATACTCATTGGAAGAAGGCATTTTCAGCAGCCAAGAAACTTTGCTTTTCCATAGGATTCCCATCATTCGTGAGGAAGTTATTTCTCATTTTCCGTAAATGAGAATGCTTAAGATCATTGGGAAAAATAAAATCAGAAGAGAGTACATAGTGATGTTAAAAATTTTTATGTGAAGTAAGAGATGTATTAATAGTTATGCTTTATGGAAATTCCAATAAAATGAGGCTAAGAGATGAGACAGTGGTATAAGCATGGAAATCAAACAGGGAGGCCTTCAAAGATCTTACCTGTAACAATTCAGAACATATTAAAAAGACCAAAACCATAAGGACTTTGATACCCATATTTTGTTGTTGTGATGGTGGTTTTCTTCCCAAACCTGGTGTGCTTGTTATTCATCTTAAATTATACATTAAAAATATTAATAATTGTACAACTCAACTCCTTAATTAAAACAAATAAATAAAAGCAGATTAAAGTAATAATAATAATTATTATAAGCAACAAGAATAACTTTGTTCTTAATTGGTATATATAGTAATATTCACTTCAGGAGATTTTACTTTTCTTTGAATAATTCTATCTTCATAGTTTGTACCTTTAGCTGACAATAAACAATAATATAATCATGATATTTTTCTTATATATAATATGATTTATTGGGCATCTTTTATTGGGTAACAATAAGAAGACTCTTCTGTTTGTGAAATGTTTTATAGTTTATAAAACACTTTCACATACATTATCTCATTTGATTAATGACCCTGGATAGTGGCCAGGACAAACATATTTATCCTCATTTTATAGAAACCAAGACTAAAGAAGGCATCACAGTAAATTGCAAACAGAGCTAAAATTTAAATCTAAATCATGTGTCTTCAAGTCTAGGTCATGAGATCCAAGTTCAATTTCCTTTCCTCCATGTTTTGCCTCCTTTAACACTATGACCCCAAGTGGACTGATGTAACATGATTTTTAGTCATCAGTGCTATAGATGCTGATAATGTTGACTATTTTAATCGCATGTTTAATTAACATCATTTAAGTGACAGATAATAAATAAAAAGTCACTAGCTACTATCATAAAGAAAAAGTATTATAACATCATGTAAAGAATATTACAAGGGGCTGGAGTGGTGGCTGTGAGGTTGGAATGCTTGCTTGCCTGGCATGCGTGAGGACGCGAGTTCAAACCCAGCACCACATACACAACGAGGTGTTGGAACAACGAGGGCCACACGAAAAACTAAATAAAATTGATCCTCTCTCTCTCTCACTCTTTCTCACTCCCTCTCTCTCTCTTTAAAAAAGAGCAAAGAGTTAAAAAATATTAAAGACTATAATAGATGTAGAGTTAGGGAAGGGAAGAGATTAAGAAAAGGAAAAATATCCCAAATGTCACCTTGATCACTGACGACTTTTCTGTCCTCCACTCCAATCCTTTGGCTCCATATCTTGTCCTTGAGTTCTGTAAGATGCTGCCTCTTTATAAGAGAGTCTCCTTTTTACTTTTCTTTAGATAGCTTAGAGGAAATATGTTTTTTTATATCAAACATGTCCCAAAGCATATAATAATATTGTCACCCTTTGAGCAAAAGTTTTTCATTATTTCATAACCTTTAAAGAATTCTTGGAGACCATGAGATGTACGAATAAAAAACTTTCTTAGCTATCATGAGTGGAGGACTTGCATCTCTGTAATACCATGAAATGCTTGGGTCAGTACTTCTAAAATTGTGTAGGTCTCCTTAGTTTCCTTAGAGATATCAGTTAATGAAGAAACTCATTTGATGTATTTCTTTAGTGTTCTTCCAAAGTACTGATCCTGAAAGTAAAAGTTCTCAACAGGAAATTGTTACGGTGTGTGTATGTAGAACATGTAGCAATGAATCCTACCATTATTTACAACTATGATGCACCAGTAAAAAACTACAGGAAAGGGGCTGGAGTGGTGGCTGGGTGGTGGCTCAGTGGTTATGGCGCTTGCCTGGTATACATGAGGACCTGGTTTCGAACCCAGCACCATGCACACAGGTAAGTGTTGGGGCAATGAAAACCAGATGAAAAGCTAAATAAAACTGATTCTCTCCCTCTCTCTCTATCAACAGGAGAAAGTTAGTCTTTTAGTACTGGCAATTTCAGTGATGCTTATTCCTCCTCTTTATTTTCATTGCCCCTTTGCCTCTTTCCTCTCTTTGTCCTCCCTCCCCCATCCTGCCAAGCTCCTCCAGAGGAAAAAAAGGTAATCAAAAAAGTCACTACCAACTCAGGTAAATATGTTGAAAGTGCTATTTACACTTAGAGTATTTGCATTTTAAAAGAAGACCTTGTGTCTCAGCTGTTATGGTGCCTGCCTCGCATGCACGAGGAGGATGGTGCGTAACTAAGTGTTAGAGCAAGGAAGACCAGATGAAAAACTGAAAAACTAAATAAAATTCTCTCTCTCTCTCTCTCTCTCTCTCTCTATCTTAAACGAAGAAGGAGAAAGGAGAAGGAGAAGGAGAAGACCTTGAGAGAGAGAAGCCAGCAAAATACTTCTGGGTACACTATAAATAACAACCTATAAACTGTGGAGTTTATATTTAGTTAATATTAGATAATGAATTGGGCCAGATTATCATGCTGAATGTTCAAGAAAAACAGCTTGGTCTAGTTTAAGAGACCCAAGCTGGGACTGGGGCTAGGGCTGAAGGTGACTTTTTCTGGAATAGATCTGGGGAAAGGATCTATTGGACATTTTTAGTTCTTATCATCCCAAACAGAACTTTGTACCCATTAAACAATAATTCCATGTTCCTCTCTTCCTCCAGTCCCTGGTAACCTTGATTATATTTTCTTTTCTTTTCTTTTTTGTATGTATGTGTGGTGCTGGGGATTGAACCCAGGGTCTTACGCGTGCTAGTCAAACACTATGCCACTAAGCTATACCGCAAGTCCTATATTTTTTGTCTCTGTGAATTTGCCTGTCTCAGGCACCTCATATAAACAGAATTATACAATATGTCTTTTTGTGTCTGACATACTTCACTTAGCATTGTGTTTTTAAGGTTCATCATGTAGCATATATCAGAATTTCATTCTTTTTTAAAAGTACCTAGTGGGATTTAATCCATGACAGTTGTCAAGTGAGCACCAGTCTAACGTCCAGAAGTTCAAAGAAACAGATCTGACAGTGGTCCTGAAGGAGGGGCAGGAGATGATATGAAACATGGAAAATACATACTTGGCAGTATATTTCTTGTGTTAGTTGTAAGGAGAGGCCAAGTAAGAGGCACTAACCACTATGAAGTTCTTAAACATAACACAGATGGCTAGACAGCTTAATTTCACCCACAAGTTGTCTAATTGTTCCTTTATCCAAAAACATCTGCCCTTGCCTTTACTAAATGAAGGTTCTTTTTTATTTCATTTTATTTATTTTGTGTGTGTGGTACTAGAGATTGACCCCAGAGGCACACTATTATGGAGCTACATTCTCATTTCTTTTTATTTTTTATTTTGAGATAAGTTCTTGCTAAATTGACCAGGTTAGCCTCAAACTTGCGATCCTTCTGCCTCAGCCTCACAAATTGTTGAGATTAAGTCATGCACCACCATATCCAGCAAATGTTCTTTTTAATTAATAAACAATATCTTTATGGAGGTTTGTTTGCTTACTTGTTTGTTTTGTGTATTGGGGATGGAACTTTACCACTGAGCTACATCTCCAGTCCTTTTTATGTTTTAGTTTGAGACAGGGTTTCACTCACTTGCCTAGGAACTTGATATATTGCTAAAGCTGGCCTTGAACTTGCGATCCTTCTGTCTTAGCTTTCTGGGTTGCTGGGATAACAGGAATGCACCACCACACACTGCTCTTTTTAGAGTTTAAAGGAGGATTATCAATGATTTACAACTTAATGTGAACTATGAAGACAACAATCAGTTGCTAGCCATATCTGAAAATATGGAAATATTCTTATGGTTAGAGAGGAGGAAGAATTTTGGAATAGAGATGCTTTGAAGGAGAGGCAGCTCCAGTTATGACAAGAAGGCAGTGTTGATGATAATATCTGAAGCATTAGACATATGAGACAAGAACTAGAAGGAAGCACAAAAAGATCCTTTAAAATCAAGTTTTCTCATTTATTTTGATCTGCAGTTCATCCTTCCACAAGACTACTCCCAGAAACCAGATGGAAAGAAAAATATACAGTACATGCAAACTGTATCCTTTCCTCCAGGTGGCTGAAGACCCATCCAAGGACACACAGCTCAGTGAACAGAGGGGGTATATATTCCAGCCAACCTCTCCCCCCACTCCATTTTCTAACTGGGAATCAATGTGCACAACTTAAACGACAGCAATCCCTATGTGCTCACTCTGCCCACCGCCCCCTCCCACATCTACTCGGTTCTTGATGACACGTAGACTCATTCATCAAGACTAAGCTCAATTAGTACTTGCATTGTGATTTCCACAGGAAAAAGCCTCTCCTCCTCTTCCTTATACTAACACTATAGGCATATTAGAGAATAATGACAAACAGTACCAATTCTGGAGTCAAAGTGCCCTCATCCAGATTCCAGCTCTGCCGTTTATTAGTGGCATAACTGTAGACCTGTTCCTTTATCCATGAAATGGGGTAATGTAAGTAACTACCTCCTAGATTTGTTATGGTATCTAGCAAGTTAACACATGCAATGCACTTAGAACAATGTTTGGTACATTTTGAATATTTAGGGTATTTGGAATCACTGTAACTCAGTTGATAGTGATAGTATGTCACCATTCCAACACATTTTTTTTGTTAAGTTTGATGTATGTAATTTTTCTAGTCTAGCCAAAAATATTGTTCATTTTTGTATCTATAGTGCCTGGTTAAAAACAAATTACATGTTGGTTTTATGTGACAGCTGATTTACTAAATAAAGCTTAGAAGCTTTGACATATATGTAAAAAAAAAAACAAATTACAGGGCACTAGAAGGTACTCAATATATTTTTGATGAATAAATCAGTAAACCCCCAGGACATGGAAACCAAGGAAAGCCCTCTCTTGGGAAGAGGATTTCAGAGCAAGAGGAACCCCAAATAACAGTGCATATCTTGTTTGTGTCTAGGAGAGACCAGATCCACCTGAATGAAAAATAGAGATGGTCCTGTGGTATGAACTGTAGCTCGGAAAGAGAAAAATGATCCCTGTGTTGTTGGAGGGCAAAGGAGACAAGGTCTTCCTGACAGAGGTTAAAGAAAAGGATCTTCCTTCAATGCCTAGACCTGACCAACCCCAGTTGAGGAGTTCTTCTCCCATCTCTTTCATACAATAAAGTGAGATGGATCCGGTGAAACTGATAAAGCCTTTGACTAGGTAGAGTCAGGGATAACTATAAATGGTAAACAGAAGTATTACAGATTATCCATGTTAGACAGGATGCTCACAAGCGACCCAATGTTGGTACTCAATAAATAAGTGTTAGATTGAGCCATAAATGATGGATAGAATAAAATTGTGAACAAACAACAAGGGAATAAATGAATCAACCAACTAGTTATGAAAGATTAAATTATAGTACAAAAAAGCAGAGACTAGATCTCATACCTTTTGCATAATGAGTTAATTAGAAATCACTTCACAAAAAGAGCTTAAGCCAAGTACCCCGAAACTAACTCTCAAATTACATCATGAAGGTGCCTGCTTAGTTGTATTCCCCAAAGTGTATACCAGGGACATTGGGTCAAAGAGATGCTAACCAGTTTAGAGTATTTTACACTTGAAAAAGGCTGCATACTATACAACTGAGATTTTTTTTTTTTTAAAGAGAGAGGGACAGTGAGAGAGAGACAGAATCAACTTTTACTTAGTTTTTCATGTGGCTTTTGTTGTTGTGACACTTTGTTGTGTATGTGGTGCTGGGATTTGGACATGTATACTTGCACATGCCAGGCAAGCGCCATAACCACCAAGCCACTGCTCCAGCTACTACAACTGAGATTTTTAAAAACATCTTATTAAGGACCGTTTAGGTTTGTTTGGTTAACAGCATGGAACATTTTACTCCACAGAGGGTTAAATAGTCTGGCCCTGGTTGCTCAGGAATAGGAAGTATGAATAATCTCAAAGTTTGAAAAACACATAAAGGTATAATTGAGTTATATGATTAAAAGATTAAAATCACGCACATTAAAAAACAAGAGCCACTTTTATGTGGTACCGGGGGATTGAACCTATGGGCACTTGACTACTAAGCCACATCCCCAGCCCTTTTTTCTTTTGAGACAGGGTCTGGCCAAGTTGCTTAGGGCCTTGCTAAATTGAACTTGGAATCCTCCTGCCTCAGCTTCCCAAGCTGCTGAGATTACAGGCCTGCACCATTGGGCCTGGCTTTATCATTTTTTAATGTATAATTTAGTGACATTACATACATTTGTCATGTTGCATAACCATTTCCATGATCCGTTTCCAGTTTTTATCATCTCAAACAGAACTCTGCACTCATTAAACAATAACTCTTGTGTTTCTCTCTTCCTCCAGTCCCTGGTAACCTTGGTAACCTTGATTATATTTTGTTTTATGCGGGGGTGGGTATGCGCATGTGGTGCTGGAGACTGAACCCAGGTGCTAGTCAAACACCATGCTACTGAACTATACCTCCAGTCCTATATTTTCTGTTTCTATGAATTTGTCTATCGCAGGCACCTCATATAATGGAATCATATGATATTTGTCCTTTTGTGTCTGACTTACTTCACTTAGCATTGTGTTTTGAAGGATGGAGTAGTGGCTCAGCAGTTACGGTGCTTGCCTGGCATGCAACAAAAACCACATGAAAAACTAAATAAATATTGATTCTCTCTGCCTACCCTCTCTCTCACTCCCTCACTGTCCCTCTCTCTTTAAAAAAAGGTTAATCATGTAGAATGTATCAGAATTCCATTCTTTTTAAAAAACTAAAATGATATTCTATTGTATGTATTGTATATTACACTTTTTATATATCCTTCCATCAACTAACATTTGGGTTGTTTCTCTCCTAGCCATTGCAAATAATGCTACAAGCAACATTGGTATACAATGTTTGGGTGCTTCTTTCTGTTCCTTTAGGTATATACCTAGAAGTGGAATTGCTGGCACATGTGATAATTCTATGTTCAACTTCTTGAGGAACTGGTGTTTTCATTTTTTATGTGATGGAATTTTTCTCCCCGGTACTGGGGATTGAATGCAGGGGTGCTCTTACACTGAGCTGCATCTCCAGCACTTTTTATTTATTTATTTATTTTATTTTTGGTACCGGGGATTGAACTGAGCCACATTCCCAGTCCTTTTTACATTTTTATTTTGAGACAGGGTCTCAATAAGTTACTCAGGCCCTTGCTGAGTTGCTGAGGCTGGCTTTGAACTTGTGATCCTCCTGCCTCAGCCTCCTGAGTCACTGGGATTACAGGTGTGAGCCATGGCACCCAGCCCCTTTTCATTTTTTAATTTGGTACAGTGTTTCAGGAAGTTATTAAGGCTGGTCTTGAACTTGAGATCCTCCCAAAGTGGCTGGATTAGAAGCACGTACAACAAAACCTGGCCAATGGCAGAATTTTTTTTTAATTGCTAAATTAAGAAAGTCTAACTTTTGCTATGCTATGCAGGAGTTCATATTACTGATATGAAAAATTTAATACAGATTTCAGCTAATCATAATCATTTTATAGGAAAAAAGCAGATTCTCTATAGTCTTAGGACTAAAGAACATTCTTGGAATGAGGCAAGATAATATTACAATAACCAGGTAGCATTCCATGTAGAAGATAACAAGAAGCCCAGAATACCCAAAAAATTACTAAACAAGAAAGATGAAACAGGTGGTTTTGCTATACCACATCTAAAACTATACTACAGAGCTGTAGTAACAAAAACAGCATGGTACTGGTATCAAAATAGGAATGAAGACCAATGGAATAGAATAGAAGACTCTGAAATAAACCCACAAATCTTTAAATATCTGATCTTTGACAAAGGGGGTCAAAATATAACATGGAGGAATGACAGCCTGTTCAACAAATGGTGCTGGACAAACTGGACAGCCACTTTCAGAAAGCTGAAATTAGATCCTTATCTCTTACCTTGCACAAAAATCAAATCTAAATGGATCGAGGATCTAGGAATTAAACCAGCTACCAGACAAAAGCTAGAAGGAAAGTTTGGACCAACACTCTAGCATTTGGGAGTATGCAAAGACTTTCTCAACGAGACTCCTAAAGTGAAAGAATTAAAGGCAAAATCAGTGAGTGAGATGCCATTAAGCTAAAAAGCTTTTGCACAGCAAAAGAATTGCTCAAAATTGTCAAGAGACAACCTACAGAATGGGGATAATCATGGCCTGTGCTTCTTCTGACAGGGGACTAATATCCTGAATTTACAAAGTCCTCAAAAACCTTAATATCAAATACACAAACAGTCCAATCAACAAATGGGTCAAAAAGTTTGAATAGAAGTTTCTCAACAGAGGACACTGAGCAAGCCAATGAATACATGAGAAAGTGCTCTAAATCACTAGTAATCAGAGAAATGCAAATCAAAACTACATTAAGATTTCACCTCCTTCAGTCAGATCAGCAAAAATGAAGAATATAAACAATAAGAAATGCTGGAGGGGTTGTGGGGAAAAAGGAACACTAGCACACTACTGGTGGAATTGCAGACTGGTACAGCTGCTCTGGATAGCAGTGTGGACAATCTTCAAAACTTTAAGAATGGACCCACAATAAGATCCAGCAATCCTTCTGGATATTTTCCCAAAGGAGTTAGAAATCAGCACATTACAGATACACAACAAAATCTGTGTTCATAGTAGCTCAGTTTACAATAGCTAAATTATGGAACCAACCCAGATGCCCCTCATTGGATGAATGAATCCAAAAACTGTGGCATATATATTTATATATACATACAGATACCATGGAGTTTTACTCAGAAATTAGAAACACTGATATTGCAGCCTTTGAAGGTAAATGGATGGCGATGGAAGAAATCATATTGAGCAAAGTTAGCCAAACCCCCAGAGAGCCAAAGGTCAAATGTTTTCACTCATTTGTGGAGGCTGGAGCTAAACCAAGGCCTGTGTGAAAGGTAATTAATCTCATGTATTAGACCCAGCAAAGGCATAGTAACACATAATCTTCTAGGGCAATCAGAGATATGTAGTAGTGGGGATAGAGTAGGTGGGAAAGGGGAGAGGGAGGGAGAATAGGGAGGGATCTAGTGGGTAACTCTGGTTTAAGTGTATATGCATATCATATTGTTACTTTAAATGCATTTATGATTGTACAATAACTCAATTCCTTAATAAAATATATTCAAAAATTAATGTAATGCTTCCACTATTATGCACACTACAAAGCACTAATAAAATATTTTTAAAAACTTAATGTAATGTTAAAGAACACACACACACATGAATAATATGGTGCCATTTTTTTCAATTTGGGGTGGAGTTTTCAAAGAGCATCCACTCAATAACACACTCACCCCTGCCTTTATCATATACAATTATATCAAATACCATAATGTAGTTATAAAATATTGGTGTTCTAATTCCAAGTAGGCTTCTCTTTGTTACAATTCAGCTAACGTCTAGTTTTTTTATAAATTAAAATTCAATAATCTTGGGTCCTGACTATATTATAGAGCCAATTAATAATTTACTTATGAGACTGAATTTTATGACCTTTAAGAATTTGTTTTTTGTTGTTTTTTTTTAAAGAGAGGAAAGTGAGAGAGAGAGAGAGGCAGACAGGCAGACAGAATCAATTTTTATTGAGTTTTTCACATGGCTTTCATTGCTCTGACACTTAGTTGTGTACGTGGGTGCTGGGGTTTGAACCCTTGTACTTGCACATGCCGGGCAAGCGCCACAACCACTGAGCCACCGCTCCAGCCCCAATTTTGTTTTTTTTTTAAGAGAGAGGCACAGTGAGAAAGAAAGAGGGAATCCATTTTTATTTAGTTTTTCACGTAGCTTTTGTTGCTCCTACAATTCATTGTGTGCATGGTGCTAGGGTTCGCCACAATCTCTATAGAAGTAGTATTTCTCCCCATCCCCATTGCCCCATTGTCTTTTCTCTGCATCCAGCCCTTAAACAGTACTTAAGGAATGTGTCCCTTTTTTTGTTGATTTTTTGTTTTTTGTTGTTCTTTTTTGTTGTTGTTGTTGTTTAGAGAGAGAGAGAGGGACAATGAGAGAGAAAGACAGAATCAATTTTATTTTAGTTTTTCATGTGGCTTTGGGACACTTCTTTGTGTATGTGGTGCTGGGGTTCTAACCCGCATCCTTGCACATGCCAGGCAAACACTGTAATCACCAAGTCACTGCTCCAGCCCAGGAATGTGTCTTAATTGTCCCCAGTTACTAATGCAGTGCCTGCCTTAAAGTCAGTATTCAAGAAATATTAAAGAATAAATGAATAAATACGTACTCTTTTAAGTTAAATATGAAGTAAATATGAAGAAATAATAGCATGTATCGAGGAGTGGAAAAAAAAGAAAAGGAAGAAAATTAAACAAGGAATCAGGAGGCTAGCTTTGCACCTAATCACTTTTATCATCTTCTGCAAATTATTCAACCAGTCTCACCTCTTGGGACAGGCTTCTCGGAGGGGAACCTGTGTGGTCACATAGGCCCTGTGTGCAGAGGCACTCTGTAACTGATTTAACACTCTCGTCACCATCTAGAAAATGCATCATAATTTTTGAGCCAGGGGCTCAATATGTTCATATTGCACTGCACCCTGCAAATTATATAGATGGTTTTGCTTTACTTCTTCATCTACAAATAAAGATACAAAAATGAGGTCAATTCAGGCCATTGTAATTCTAATTCTGTGAGTTTTTCCTGAACACTACCCATGAGGCTACAATTTCAGGACATAAATATCTTGGAATAATTTTGAGAGGCATTCTAATTGCATGATGAAGATCCTTCATTCCATGAAACACTCGCTCCTTTCCTCTAACCCATCTCCATCAGTGGATCAGTGGTGTCCTTCTTCCTATTCCTCCTAATTCTGCTTCATAAGCGCATTGGATTACACACTCCTGTAGCTAGTTGTACAATCATTAACCTTCAAGTATGAAGGACTGGAAAAGAGAAAATTCTTTCTGATGACAAATTTTTCGAGTCTGAAAAGAGAAGTATCCAATATAGTTTCTAGATGGGTATTGAACAAAAAAAAAAAAAGGAAGACTTCAAAAAAATTATTTTTAGCTTCTTACTATTAGAATCTTGGTACAGTATCGGTCTTTTCTCTTTTTTTTTTCTTATTTCTTATACTGTTTTTAAAACAAGTCATCTCCATTCCTGAATCAAGCATAAATTTGCAGAGGACAATTCTTATATACACAAGAGAAAAAAAGTGCCATTGGGTTTATTTCTGAGTAGTCATTATGAAAATAAGTGATGGACATTAGAGGACAAAACACAGCAAGCTGCCCAGAGACAAGAACAGCATGTAAATTACTACAAATCTAAATTACCTTCCCTTCTTTTCTACTCTAGAAAAATGCCATCTCTATTTTAAAACATTTATATCTGAGCAGTTCAAGCTATTTCAGGATGTAAAAGCTTAGATCTCTGAGTCTAATGCTCTTTGTTACATCTTAAAATGTTTACTAAAAAGGCACTGCCATGTAACGGACTGAAATAAGTTGTAAACATTTTTTAAAATGTTTTGTAGATGTTTATTCTTTAGGCTTCATTATATGTAGAACAAACTATTAGAAATCTTCTTGACAGTGTTCTTACCCCTAATAATTATTATTATTAGTTTTTTTCTGCAGAATGTGTGTTCGGGAGAATTTCGACAATATTGGCATTGCTGATATTCTGTTTCTCTCCCTGAGATCTGGGTAGACAGAACATAACCACAATATATGTCCCTCGGTGCACAGTTGGCAAAGGTATTTAAGTTTTCTATCAATTTTGCTTTCTGTTTATAATAATGTGATAACATATTGACAACATGTAGTCTACAAAGACAGTAAGGAGGGGCAACTAACTTTTTTTTTTCAAATTAAGATACCAAAAAAGTTAATAGTCTAATTATCCGAATGAGTTAAAATCAGCTTTGGAAAGAGTTTGTTTTACTCTATAAGGAAAGAAAAAAGACAGGTAATGAGAAAATCTGGGTCATCTAAGAGACTAATCAGGAGTTACTGGGGCATGTGGTCAATTTTATGTCTGTAATTTTGGATGGGGGGATTCATATAGTCATTCATTCATTCATTGAGGAAACAAATATTGAGCACCCAACATGTACTAAGCATTATGCTAAGAGCTGGTGAACAAGATAAATATGATATACCAGACAACATTAGGTTCTGCTGAGAATAGCAAATAACCCTAAATAGCATTGGCTTAATCAAGATAGCATTTGTTTTCTCCTTCATTTGTAAGTCTGGGGGAAGCAGTCTAGAGTTGTTGTATTGATTCAGTTGCCTGAAGTTCTTAGGATCCTAGGCTGTATCCAGGTATCTGCTTTACCATCCTTAGGGTGTGGCCTTTGTCTTCATCTTCCAAGATGGATCTGCAGTCTTCCATCCACATTCCAAGCAGCAGGTGGGCAAAGAAGGAAAGAAGCAGGACTAAATATCTGCCAACCATCTTTTAAGGAAATTTCCCATAAGCTGCCAAACAGTTCTGTGTTTTTATTTCCTGGAAACTAATCCCAGGACTTACAACTAGGTACAGGGATTCTCAGAAATATGTCTTTATTTCACACCAATATGTTCAACTAAAAATCAAAAGAGGTCTAATAAGGAAGATGTGATGTTGGGGTAATCAGTTAGCAATTTCTGCCAAGCAGGCTCTCAGACTTCCTGTATCTAATACCCTAACAAAGGAGAAAGGAAGGAGGGCAGAGTTGGTAAAAGTATAATTTACCAATTTAAATATCTGTAAAGGTAATGCTAATTAGCAATGCAACTCAGGTGCCACTTTCTATGGGCCTGCTTCCTTAACTACATCTCATCCCAGTTGCAAGCTGGATGCCCATTTTACAAGCTTTTATCTTCCATCTTGTGCAGTATCTATCATGTCATTTATAGTTGATACGACAACTGTTTCTGCCTTTCTCACTCCAACTTGACTGTAATGTCTTGAGGGCCAACCTCTGAATTTTGTATCCCCAGCATTCCTAGCCTAATGTATGAGATATATATATATATATATATATATATATGAGATTCTTGTGGATATTATTTGAATTGTTTGAATAAATAAATTGCAAATAAAATATCTCTACTCAAATGCAATAAAGGTACTAAAAAACAGTATACATAGCACTTCATCAGCTATTAAAATATTTTAGCACCAATTTCTTGTGAAAATAAAAGTGAATCTTTTATTTTCATCAACATTTAGAATATTATCTGATCTTCTGAGCATGTTAAATATTCCTGGAAAAATTAGAATTAACTGCATTGGTATTAAATGCTATAACAGCTATGAGCATTTTAAAATCATCTTTTGAGGGCTGGAGCGGTGGCTCAACTGTTATTGCGTTTGCCTTGCATGCTCAAGGACGTGGGTTCAAACTCCAGCATCACAAACACAACAAAGGGTCAGAGCAACCAAAGACACATGAAAAAAATAAATAAAGTTGATTCTCTCTTTCCCTTTCTCTCTCTCTCTCTCTTTCTCTCTCTCTCACTGTCCCTCTCTGTTAAAAAAAAACCATCCTTTGATCAAGATTGCCAAAAAAATATAGTTCTCTTTAAAATTTTCTAGTAGTAAGCATACATTGCTAATTCTATCCACTCTACATAAATGGTATAGTTAATTCAGAATGATATAAATGGATAAAATAAAATACTCTCTAACTGATTTTGTTTCCTAGATCTATTCTCACATAATTCCAGCAGGGAAATTCCAAAGGACAATAAAGCTTTCACCAAAATGGTTACCACCCAACTCGGTTTCTCTCCTTTCCCTTGTAACCCCACACAACACTATAAAAAGAGTGAAATTTAAGCTTGATGTGATTCATTTTCTCATCCATTTTCATTTTAAACTTGTTCATATTTTCTATTGTAATTATTCATAACTTTTTAAATATTTTTAGGTCAAATGTATGTTCTTCAGATCAGAAATTCAATACTGAGGGACACTTTGGCATTTACAACTATTTGGATTTAAGAATGTTTTCAAAATAGAAGAGCTTTGTTAAAAAGCCACCATTTATATACCCCCCCGCCAGGACTGTACACTGTTATTTTTCGATTCATTCAATTTTTAAACATTTGTTGAATATAAATTATGCACAAGACGGTGCCTGTGATAATGCTAAAATTTTCATTTGCATTACATTTTCCTTAATTTTGGACTTTATGATATATTACATTAACTACAGATATTCTAGTTTAAATTATTATTTATATAATTCCATATATAATTGAATCAAACATGAATTGAAAGCTTAGGAAATTTTTTAAAAAGTAAATGTGTTCATATAAATGTGTGCATAATTTTCTATAAAAAGATAGGCATTGTCAGATGGGAAAAATGTTTTTGGCAAGCAGTGATCCAAAATATTAAAGTAAAATGGTTTGCTTAGAGAGTACCCATACACTGTGCAAAATGCTTGTAATAATGAGGGGAAGAAATGAATCTCCTTTATTTATCCATGCTCTGGTTTGGATGGGTATCCTCCAAAGGTCCATGTGTACAAGGCCCCACCCCCACGGTGGTGCTATTGGGAGGTCATAGAACTTTTGTGATGTGGGACCTTGTGGGAGGTTCTTTGGTCATTAGGGGTGTGCCCTTGAAAGGGATTTGAGACCCTGGCCCATCCAGTCTTTCTCTTCTGTTTGCTGTTTTGTGTGTGTGTGTGTGTGTGTGTGTGTTTTAGAGGGACAGTGTGTGAGAGAGAGGATCAATTTTTATTTAGTTAGTTTTTCATTTGGCTTTTTTGTTGTGTATGTGGTGCTGGGGTTTGAACCTGTGTTCTCTCGAATCCCAAGCAAGCTCCGTAAGTGATGAACCACAGCTCCAGCCATTTGTTAGTTCTTTTTGAAAGCAGTTTGCTCTGCTGTATTTTCCCCATCGTTGCCATCTGCACCTCCAGCAGAGATCCAGGGTAATGGATCTGCACAATATTGGACTGGAACCTCCAAATGGTGAGCCAAAATAAAAGTTTTCTCTTTATAATTCAATTATCTCAGGCATTTCATTATAGTAACATGAAATTGACTAATACAGCTCAAGATCCAATAACCTTTGTCACTTATAGCTACACATATTAGTAATATAAATTTATATAGTCCCCCCCCCCCGGTCATTCAGCTATATTTGACTTTCTAGTAACTACATATTATTTTTATCAATATTGCTTTCTCTAGGAAAAATTTATTTTCAAAGTAAGGCTCCATAAATCCCTTTAACAAACTAAATGTAATTGAACTCTTTCTGTTCTTCACTGTCTCCCTCAAAATAACTACATATCCTTAGTATTCTTTAAGCCAGGTAGACAGCTCTAGAGAAGCAGCTATTTTCATACACTCTTATGATCTTCTTGGGCCCCTGCCATTTTTTCCCTTATATATGGGATAGTCTATAAAAAGCTGAAGTGAGTGCTAAATTCAAGAAGGGGTAGAAATATGATTCACAAGAGATCGTAGTAATACAAAGAGAAATAAGTATCAAATATGAAATGTTTTGTAAAATATAGAGTACTATGTAAATGTAAGTTCCAGTACTTATTCAGTTAAATATTTATTGAATATTAAGTGACACAGACAAGATGTATTTAGGAAGTTAAAGCAGGAGAAAGCAATACAGACCATAATATCAATTCAGTAAAGAAGATAGGGAGTATGGTGGAAGAAGTAACTAGGTTGATTAAAGGAATCAGGCACGGTTTCTTAGCAAAAGTAACTTTTTTTCTTTTCTTTTTTTAAAGAGAGAAGAACAATGAGAGAGAGAGAGAGAGAGAATCAATTTTATTCATGTGGCTTTCGTTGCTGACACTTTGTTGTGTATGTGGTACTAGGGTTTGAACCCGGATCCTTGCACATGCCAGAGAAGTGCTGAGCCACTGCTCCAGCTCCCCAAAAGTAACTTTTGAGCTAGGAATTTAAACATTAATAGGAATTTGTTAGGTAAACAAGGAAGAGGACATTCTAGGGAGAGGGAGAATAGCATGCACAGAGGCATGGAAGAGTCTATCAGGTTCACAAAACAGTATGTCATTCCACATGGCTAACATGTAGGCTGACAAGGCTCAAATTTGATAGATCTTGGGGCTGGAGCAGTGATTCAGCAGTTATGGTGCTTGCCAAGTACGCATGAGGACGCTGGTTCAAACCCCAATACCATGTACACAACGAAGTGCCAGAGCAATGAAAACCAGATGAAAAACTAAATAAAATTGAATCTCTCTCTCACTGTCCCTCTGTCTCTTAAAAAAAAAAAATCAGGTCCACAATAAGAAACAATAGGTATAGGGTTTTATCCTTTAATTTTTAGGGGCCATGAAAGAATTTTAAGCAAGAAAGGAACACACTCAGATTTGTATTTTTGAAAAAATTATTCTGGTGGCAATGATGAATGTTCATATTAGGATATAGGAAATAAGGGGTAATTTTGTTTCACATTTCACAGATAATACAATTTATTAACCAGCTAGTTGTGGGGGAAATGATTCTGAAGTTTCTGATGTAGATATCTAGTTGGATGCTCGCACCATTCACTAAAAGGGTAATATGTGAGATGTTGCCAATATTTGGAGGAAAGTGACTTGGTTTCAGTACGTTAAGTTTGCAGTATCTAAGGACTATATTTAGAAGAAAATTTGATATATGGTCTAAATTTAGGAGAAAGGTCTCACTAAGGTAGAAATACAGATTTAGGAATGGTTATCATATTGATCAGTAATCCTCAGATGCTAGTGTGTAAAAGAATCCAAAGTGCTTTTTTAAAAAAAGAAATTCCAAACAATTAATTTACTTATTTTTATTATTATTAGTATTTTTAGAAAGAGGGACAGCGAGAGAAAGAGAATCTATACATATATTTCTATATATGCACACATACTTATTTTAAGAGAGAGAGGGACACTGAATCAATTTGATTTAGTTTTTCATGTGGCTTTCATTGCACTGACACTTCATTGTGTACGTGGTGTTGTCCCTGTGCATGCCAGGCAAGCGCTGTAACCGCTGAGCCACCATTCCAGCCCTAACAAAGTACTTTTGAATGTGATTCCTGGGTCTCTAGGATCTGGTTGGCTGGATCTGGGGAGGGGCCCAGAAATCATTCTTTAAATTAGCTTCCCTAGTGACTGCTGCAGATGATCTATAGAACCAGTATTAAGAAATACCACCAATAAACTCTTCCAGATATCATGGGCTATGATTCATCTGACAGAGGTCTCATATCCAGAATCTACAAAATCCTCAAAAATCTCAACTACAAAAACACTAACAGCCCAATTAATAAATGGGCCAAAGAGTTAAAAAGAAACTTCTCAACAGAGGACATTGATCAAGGCAATGAATACATGAGAAAGTGCTCTAAATCACTAGTAATCAGAGAAATGCAAATCAAAACTACATTAAGATATCCCTTACGCCAGTCAGAATGGCGAAAATAAACAATAATAGATGCTGGAGGGGCCATGGGGAGATAGGGACACTATCACACTGTTGGTGGAGCTGCAGACTGGAAAGCAGTGTGGAGAATCCTCAAAAAGCTAGGGATGAGCCCACCATACGATCTTGCTATTCCACTCCTGGGTATCTTTCCAGGGGACTTAGAATCAGTACATTATAGTGACACAGCAATATCTATGTTCATAGCAGCTCAATTTACTATTGCTAGACTTTGGAAACAACCCAGATGTCCCTCACTGGATGAATGGATCCAAAAACTGTGGTACATATATGCCATGGAATTTTACACAGAAACAATGATATTGCAGACTTTGAAGATAAATGGATGGCTATGGAAGAAATTATGCTTAGTAATATCAGCTTAACCCAGAGAATCAAGGGTCAATTGTCTCCACTCATCTGTGGAGGTTGGGAATAGACCCTGGCCATTGAGAAAGGTGGTCTATTATCATGTGTTAAATCCAGATAAGGTGTAATGTTATACAGCCTAATACTTTTTTTAGAGATATAGTGGGTAAGGGAAGGGAGTGATACGGGTGGGTAATTGGAGGGACACCCCTGGGGGTAAATCTAGTATCCAGTAACTATATACATTTTATACTATTTTATTAAAAAAAAACTTGTATGGTTGTTCAAAAAAAGAAGAAATAAAAGAAATACCGCCAAAAGAGCAGGAAGAGAACTGTAAGGAGGTGGTGCTATGAAGCCTTAAAGTAGAGTTTGAAGGAGTAGGAGTGGTGACTCTGAATATGGCAGGAGAGATGTCCCATGAGAACTTACAAGTGAAAAGATTTTGGCAACTTATGGGGTCAGAGGAAACTGGTGATCTCAAGAATAAGGTGCACTGAAGTATTTTGAGCAGACTCAGCTGTGGCAGGAAGGAATGATAGGGGACAAAGAAATAGACATAATGCGTGAAGGTTGCCTAGAAGGGAATACCTTCTTGACAGAATTGAAGTCTACTACTTGCAGGCCCTGGTTCAAGCCCTGAATGGCTGTCTGATATATCTCTGTAGAGCCCATTTTCTTGCTAATTACATGTAAATGTTTTCTTATGTAACTCTGTACAAGTTAAACATGATAGCACATGTAACATAACAACAACAAAACCTATAAATCGCCCTTCCAAACTTTTGTACTAACAAGCTGTCTGAGTGGAAGAACATCCAACACAATTCTATAGAGCAGGTGTCTTTCTTGTGTCTGTCCACTGTGACAAGCTTTAGTCAGCACATTTAAAAAAAAAACAAAACACTGAATTTTATTTTAGTTATTTATTTTTTGTGTACTGGGGATTGAACTCAGGGGCACTTAACCACTGAACCACATCCACAGACTTTTTTATTCTTTAATTTGATACAGGGTCTAATTAAATTGCTGAGGCTAGCTTTGAACTTGCAATTGTCCTGTTTCAGTCTCTTGCGCTGCTGGGATTATAGGTGTGAGCCACTTGCACCTAGCAAATCACAGAACGTTAGAGAGAAAAGAGTCATATGTAATGCCCTAAATAGATCCATTCCTTCATTTTACAGATGAAGATTCAGAGGCATGAGTGGAAAGTGGTAGTTCAATGATTTGTCCAATGTTACACAACTGGTCAACGGCAAAGCCAAAGATAAAATCCAGCCAGACTATTGATTCAGTGTTCTCTCACCTCACCCCATATTTTGTTCCTACATTGTACCATACTTGGTTTCTTTTTTAAAAACAATAATTTAAGAGAAAGGAGTGTGGTGTGTGTGTGTGTGTGTGTGTGTGAGAGAGAGAGAGAGAGAGAGAGAGAGAGAGTGGATAGACAGATAAACACACACTAGGGATGGAACCTAGTGTGTGTTCTGCCTCAGAGCTACATACCCAGCCCCATACTCATTTTCTTAATTCTCTGCTATTTGAATTTTGATCATTCTCTTCTATAGGAAAGAGAGAAGTAGATAACTGAAGCTTTACTGATTGGGGAAAGGAAGAGGCATGTAATTTGAACAAATCCAGGAGTTCAAATGAAAGCTCCTTCAAGACATTTTTGAACTATCTCCTTCCCTGTGGGAGCACAACTGCTATATAATAAGGTTTATATTCTACAACAAGGATAGAAATACTACTTTCCACACTATACTCAAGTATTAGGATATCTTTTTCCCTTTCTAAGCTGCCCAAAGCAAGCCAAGTCCTTTAATCCCAAATACCCAGCAGAGTGGTTGGCATTGGTAAGGATCCTATATATGGATGTTGAACAAATAAGTGAAATGATTTTATCTGTGACTCTTTATCAGTATATTTTGTAAATTAATAATATAATATATAAAATATCACAAATATCTTCAGAAAATAACCTAATAAAAGTCACAAAACTTGCTGATAGATTCTAATAAACGATTTATGTGAATAATAGATGTTTCTTGATAGTAAAAGAAATTTTCTCTTACACAAACCTCTTTCTCCACTTTCTAGAACTCACATTTTTCATTCCCTTTAAAAGGGCATTGATTCACTGTTTTCTAAAATGTCACCTTACTCTCTTTCCTTTCATATATTTTAGGAAAGAGTTTCCAGTTTTCTCTGTCATTATATGATTTGTTTGCTTTATTTGAACTGTAAGCCCTTTAGAAAAAGGATTGTCTTCTTTATAAAAGGAGAGTGATATTTATTTTTAGTGCTCAGTACTTTGCAAACCTCTTCTATTTTCAAAGCAGCGGTGATAGTCATAGGCTAATACTTCTCCAAAAGGCACATCATGATATAAGAAATTGAATTGTTTCATAGGATTGAACTATGAAAAAAGTACAATAAAAACCAGAGGTTAGATATGAGCTTAGGTCTGAGTCAGTTACTGAAGAGGGATAGGATGATCAAAAGGGGGTATGTTTTTGGGAAATAACTTCATTGGGAGGTTAAGGCACTGGAGGAAAATTAAATTCACTAACTATTCCAGTGATGACTCAAGGTTGTGGAGATTCGGTGATGGAAAAGATGTGATTCCTACCCTATTATGGCAAAGGAGACCCACATTTATACACAACTACAAGATAAAACAGAGCTGCATAAAGATACTGGGCATTCTAGGAAATTTTAAGAAAAGTGTTTATTAATAAAGGGTGGAGAGTGCCTGACATTCCAACATATGAGGCTGCTTTTATTGACTTTGGTAGTTACAAGGGCTATTACCTCAAATCAGAAGCATGTCTCATTTTGTGTATATGTTGCCAAGTTTTTTAGTTGTGGCTGGTCCTCAATTTGGGGACATACTTAAGATTCTAGAATACCACTTGAGCACTATACATGTGATTTCCCTCTCTCTCTCTCATATCAGGGATTGAACCCAGGGATGCTCAACCACTGACCTACATCCCCTGTATTTTATTTTTTTATTTTGAGATAGGGACTCACTAAGTTGCTTAGGGCCTTGCTAAATTGCTGAGACTGGTATGAACTTGTGATTCTCCTGCCTCAGCGTCTCTAGCCACTGGGATTACAGGCCTATGCCACCATGCCTGGCTATGAATGTGATTTCTTAAGGTATACATTTTAAGTGCTCTATTGGTTTTTGAAATATGCTTTGCACTATCAAAAGATTCAGTGTCACATTTGACCAGCGAAGCACCAATAACGACGTGTACACTCTCGTTGCTTGCGGAGATCTCTCTTTATTCAGGAAGTCAAACAGCTTAAATAGTAAAAATGAACCAATCTGTAGGCTGTTGCTATGAGGAAGAAAACTCTGACGGCTCCTATTGGTTGTCCCTAGGTGGTCAGATGTTGCAAGCACAAAAACCAGGAATAGCAAGAGGTCGTCTGACTTGGTTTGGCCAGCTGCCATCTTAAAGCTGCCTGCATGGCATGGCCCCCGGGTGCCACCCGCCACATCTCCCCCTTTTGTTTAAGAGGAGACCGTGCCTGTCTTAGGTTGCCAGGATAGAGCTACATTCTTACCCGTCAATGGGTGTTGAAGTACAACTTCTTCCATCCCTGTCTTAGGTTGATATGTGCTCTTCCTGGTCTTACCTGTCTTTGACTACCGGTCTAGCATGCTCAGCCATACTTCAGGGGAGTGGCCAGCATCGATGGCCAGCAAAGTTTGGTGTAGAATTGCCGTCTGTTTACGCTGGTTACCCTGTAGCTTACACATCCACCACACACCGATACCAGATATAAGACACAGGGAACCATCAAAAACCAGGAAGCCAAACCAATTTTTTCCCCAAGCAACAACAGATTGAAAATCCTAGGGGATGGGATTTTTTTCATTGTTCTTACGTAACTCCTCTCCTAAATGCTCCCATTGAGGGATATTCAGGAGCCCCTCTTCTAAGAACCAAGGACAGCATTTCTCCACTATTTTGAGGAACGCTCGGGCGGTGGCCGTTTTTAGAGGCGTTCCATTCTTTTTTAACAGCTCCTTAAGAGGCCTTTCCATTCTGATCTGTGATATTTCTGATCCCATAGTTAATCTTAAGCCCTTCCAAGATAGCTATCACAAGAATACACAGAAACCAAGCACCCAACAATATCACAAACATACAGAGAGTTATAACTTGACACAAATTCGTCTACTAAAGGACGTCTGACGCTGTCTTGCAGCCACTTGCTTAGTCCCTCAGCGGAGACTCTTCCGTTATCCTCGAGGTCCCTACTCCTGTTCAAACAGGGTCTGCTGGTTAAATTTCAACTTACCACTAATACTTAGAATTGGTTTTCAAGTTCTCCCTACGGGCCACCATTTGTCACGTTCGACCAGCGAAGCGCCAATAACGACGTGTACACTCTTGTTGCTTGTGGAGATCTTGCTTTATTCAGAAAGTCAAACAGCTTACATAGTAAAAGTGAACCAATCTGTAGGCTGTTGCTATGAGGAAGAAAACTCTGCCGGCTCCTATTGGTTGTCCCTAGGTGGTCAGATGTTGCAAACACTAAAACAGCAAGAGGTCAGCTGACTTGGTTTGGCCAGCTGCCAGCCCCCATCTTAAAGCTGCCTGCTTGGCATGGCCCCCTGAGTGCCGCCTGCCACAATTCAAAGCTAAAAGGAATCCCAGTACAGCATAGTCAATTTACAGACTTTCTCAGTAGTACACAATCAAATATTCAAATACCCATACCTGAAAAACAAGTACTTGATTTCTAAAGTTACTATGATATTTATATTAGAATGATTTACTTTGGATTTTTTTATTTGAAATAATAGCACAACGTAAAGTCAACAGATTTTGACTTTTTTTTTGTTGTTGTTGCTATGTTATATCCAGTGACCACTGATGCTAATGTGGAACATTTCCTGATAGTAATTCACTGATGAAAAAAAAAGTCAGTTTTCTTTTTCTAGAGTCTGGGCAGGAGATAAGATGTCAAGAAGTACTAAGCAGTGAAATGAAAGAGGAGAATGCATAGGAACTCAAAAGAGAAAACATTAAAGTGATGCTATTCTCCCCCTCTTCCCATGCAGATGGACAGGAAAATTATAGCAGTAATTGCAGATTCTCTTTCACCAAAGACAGAATGGCCTTGGGGAATCAGAGTATGGGAGAAAAGTCCATTGAAACTGCATTCTTACCGAGGTCCCACCTGACTTGCAGTATATGGCTTTCGCCAAGGTTATCTACCCTTCTGTACCTTAGTTTCCTTAAATGTTGAAGATTTTTAGCTTATTTACTGGCAAGATGAATTAGATAATGCCCCCAAAGCACCAAAACTGGTCAGAAAAAGGTGCTTGTAAGAATACCAAGTGATACTACTATTATTGAATTGTGTATCCTGTTTTATCTGGGTACAAAGATGCATAAACAATTCCAAGTGTGGTGGAGGACCAATAGGAGCCAAGTGCATTTACTCTTAGGGTTGTGACAGGAGAAGATCTCAGTTGCATTAAAATCTGCTCTTGTTCAAAAAACAAGGGTTGGAGGTGGGTAAGATTTATTTTTAAAGTACTGCACAGCAAGGTGGTTATACAGACTTTTCCAATCCTAATCAATTCGAATCCAGCCTTTGCCACTTACTATGATGACTGAGCAAATCACTGTTTCTTTTAACTTCATTTTCCCCATCTGTAAAGTGGGAATTAAAATACTACCTATAGGGCTGTTCTGGAGATTTAAAAATAGCTTACTTTACAAGGAGTCACTTAAGATATTAGTGTAATACATGAGACAAGGAAAAATAAAAATCCACATTGATAAGTGAAACTTTTTTAAAAAAGGAAGACGGTGAGGTTTTATTTTTTAAACATTCTATGACATAAGGGACTCGGAAAGGATAAACTTGCTTTGTAAAGTCTGAATCCACTCATTTTTCATGACTCCACGGTAAGTAGTCAAATCTTTGATATTTTGCACACAACACACAAACAGAAAAAAACCCTTTGGTGTGCTTCAATAAGCTATTTTAAAACGATACATATTTGCAAAAAAAATTCTCCTGGATATCCAACAGTTCTTAAGAAACAAGGCTCAGAAGCTGTTTTTGTTGTTTTAAAGAGCCTGAGATCGGGGCGCCGGGATTATTTCTCTGGCCCTGAGCCGCGCTCCGGGCCGCGCAGCCCAGGGGCAAAGCCCTGGGGGCAGGACGCGCTCTCCCGCTCCCGGAACCTGCGCGCGGGCGAGGGGCGGGTACGCGGGAGGGGCGCGGGGAGGGGTCTGCGGCGGGGCGCGGCGCCGTTCGCCCATCCCCCGAGCGCGCGGCGGGGCGGCCGGCCGGGCTGCTGGGGAGGATGCCGAGGCGCGGCGACGCGGGCCGGACCCAGCCGGGGCGGCGGGGCGGGCGCCGCCCGAGGGGGTAGGGCGCGCGCGGGGGCGCGCCTGGCCGGGGAGGCGCGCTCCGGCCGCGCTCGCTGCGCGCTTTCCTTCGCTCGCTCGCTCGCTCCCACCTCCCTCGCCAGCCGCGGCGGCAGCAGAAGGCGGCGGCGGCGGCGGCGGCTGGGGATCAGACATGGCGGCGGATCTGAACCTGGAGTGGATCTGCTCCCTGCCCCGGTCCTGGACTTACGGGATCACCAGGGGCGGCCGAGTCTTCTTCATCAAGTAAAGAGCCGTGGACGGCGCTGGGGCCCGAGGGGGCGGGAGGGTGGGAGACTGGCGAGAGGGGAGACGGAGCCGGGGTCTGTGCGCCCGCAGCCCTCGGCTCGCTCCCGCTCCCCACTCACGCCGGGTCTCTGCCCCTTCTCTCACCCTGCAGCGAGGAGGCCAAGAGCACCACCTGGCTGCACCCGGTCACCGGCGAGGCCGTGGTCACCGGACACAGGCGGCAGAGCACAGGTAACGCAGCGTGCGGCCGCGCGGAGCGGACTCGGTCTCCGCCGAGAGGCGGCGGCAGAGCCGGGCCGCCCGACGCCCGGGAACCTGCCCGGAGCCGCGGCCCGGCGGTGGCGGGCGGGGGCGGCAGGTAGAGGGGTGCTGGGGCCCCGCCGCCGCCGGGAGTTCGCGCGAGTCTCTGGGCGCTCTTTCTCCTCAGCCTTTCATCACCACTTGGAGTCGGTGCCCTCTCCCATCCCAACCCGGACGCCCCCCGCGCCCTAGGTCGGCCGACGCCCCTATCCCCGAAACCCTCGGCGTCCGCCCCCAAGTCCGCCGCCCCCAGCAGCCTCTAGGAAGCGCTTGCCCACCCCCCACCCTGCACCCCGGGACCTCCCGGGAGAGCTGCCTCCGCCTTGGTGGGACTTGTGGGTTGGTGGCTCACGGAGGAGAGGAGCTCGGGTGCCGTCACGGGGAACGGCTGGGGAAGCGCTTGGCGCGATCCCTCCTGCCACGGGCGGAGCAAGCCGGAGGAGGCGTTCGCAGCCGCAGCTGCGGGCGATCCAGAACCGAAGCCCCGGCCCGCAGCACCGAGGTCTCCCAGACCGGCGCGTGGCGGTGGGCGAGCAGGGGGTGGCCCTTGCGTGGGCTTTTGGGCTCCCAGTGGCAAGGGGGGTCTGCGGATCCTACCTCCGGGGTGGCTTTGGTTGTTTGCTAGAGCGCTAAACGTGAGTTGAGCTGGAGAAGGCTGCTTGTAATTTCTGTGCAAGGTCTGGCTTGCTTTTTAGTCATTCTTTGTTTACACTCGTGGAACTTGTTTGTCTGAAAAGTAACATGTGTTCTCCTGGTGATTGGGGTCGTAGGTGAGGCCGGTTCTGTGGTCCTCAGCTGCCCTCCTGGGAGTACTTTCTCTAACTCTGCGATTCTGTGAATCCCTTGAAGTTGCCAGGCTGTTGAACAAACCTGCCTTTCCTATTAAACGTTTAATGAAGTGACTAATGTGTCCAATTTTGCAAAAAGGTGGAGGTGGAGGAAAGGGAAGGCTGGTGTAGCAATCATGGTGAGGTTACATTTTAGGGCGTTTCTGACTAATACACCGTCATATTTTTTAATTCCCTTGTGCAGTCTTGGGCTTCGGTATACCTGTTCAGTGTTTTGCATACGTATTTCAACTACGATGGCCTCATTGATTTTGTAGATACTAACAAATTTACTTGATAGAAAATAATATAATAAACTATATTTAGCCTAATCATCCTATGGAATTATTTCATGCTTATTTTGGTTGTGTGTAATAAATATGTCTCCTAATTACCTCCACAGATTTGATAACATTTACACCACAGAAAAATTTTGTTCTCTGATGTGATCTCATATTAATGCTTTTCTGGTTTGATTTTATTTTGCTTAGACTCTGGTTTTATGTCCACATGATTGAATTCTTTCCAAGAGGTAGTAATGATTAAATTCAAACCACTTGTCATTATAAGTAATATGTTCACTTGAATCATTCCTAAGTTTATGACTTGAAACTTCACGTCTCTTAAAGTCAGGTGTTTACAAACACAACCAAGGAAGTTACCCGATGAAGATTTCTTTTCCACTAATTAATTTCTTATGAAGTTATTGCTTTCCATCATTGACATTTCCTAGATTGATTCATTTATGTAGCTGAAAAATAGTCTTAAATATGCACACTACACCCAAAAGAGGGAGGCATTGCCTGTTATTCACAGTTTTGTTTTTTGTTTTTGTTGTAGTTTTTTTTTTTTTTGCCAACCATTGATGGGTATTTTACTTAGAATTAGAAGGTTTCTCTGCTAGTTTTTAGTGCAGAGCAGTCTTTAAATTTGAATTGTCATCTTCCCAAAAGTGATATATCTACTTTTGATTTTATTGCCAGTTCAATGCAATTTTTTTTCTAGTTCTAACTCTACTTACATGAAAGTAGCTGTAATCATGAAAAATAGTTTAAATGGATTTTAATTTATTGTGCTAACTCACTGAAGTAATACTGATTGTAATTATATGTTTTTTAGATTTGCCTACTGGCTGGGAAGAAGCATATACTTTTGAAGGTGCAAGATACTATATAAAGTGAGTTTTTTAACTTTAATTTTTTTCCTTTGGTAATTCATATGTTGTGATTAATCTTCAGTTGAGTGGTTGTATGTCCAGATATGAATATGATTGTTTTATATAGTGTTGGAATTTTGAGAGGAAAAAAATGGCACTCATGGTTTTCTTATGTTATTTACCTGCAAATTCATTGATTCATTGACTTGAAAATTAGATCATGTATGGCTACAAGTAGATTCTTTGTTTCTTGTATATATGTTCATGGATGATGGAGCATTATAGTCTTTTGTCTTTACTTGTGTGGTACATAAAAGTGTTGGTTCTTTATTATCTGTGCAGAGATATCAAATAAACAGCAACTTTTTTTTTTAAGTAAATTCACTTCATGTGTGTTTTGACCAGAGCTGTTAATAAGTAGCTAATGTGATGTAAAGCTAGGTACAACCTGATGAACCAGTGATAAAGTGGAAAGTAAAAGCAAGCAGCAGTAAATACTGAATAGTCTGCAAGCATATGTTAGAGCAGTTGGTAATTTTGCTTCCATTCATTTAAAAGTCATTGTGTTTTACTAACATGTTTATGTTTGATTAAAAGGCTTTCAATGGGACTTGAGAGGAAAGATGGTCAGTCCCAAACTTAAAACAAGTTCTATAGAATATTGAACTAATTTCTATTTCATTTTCAATTTGGACAGATAAGATACTGAAGGTCAATATTATATAGGAAAATTTTAATCTCCTGAGGAAAACTAAAGATGGTTTTGTCTTTATTTTAAATTAGAAATTATTTAAGACATTTGTTTAATTTTTAGTTTGTAATTTTAAGAAGCTGAGTCTTAATGTTTAAATACAGGATTTGGTGGAGATTTTGAGTTTATTAATAACAGATACCTAGATAAAGATGCATTTATTTCATTGGTCCTAGTAAGTTATTTTTACCACTGACATTTTTAAGAGCATGCCATCTTTCTACTTTATAATTACTTGTATGGTTCTTTTTTAGAAGGATATTTATATAAAATGTCAAGGGATATTTACAGGTATTAGGAATGCTTGTTTTTGGACATAGAAATAGGGAAAGTAGAAGTGTGGTACAGGAGTGGAGTATTTTCTTTTTCTTTTTTTAAAAAAAGAGAAAGAATCAATTTTATTTAGTTTTTCATCTGGTTTTTGTTGCTCTGACACTTAGTTGTGTATGTGATGTTGGGGTTCAAACCCGGTTCCTCACGCATGCCAGGCAAGGCAAGCGTGATTTTGTTAAATTTTTTATTTGAAGATTGTGCTATACTATGTTAGGTGACTGAAAAAATGAAGGCTCAAGTAAAGTGCAGTCTAGTGGTTGCTTTTCTAGTGAATCAAAGTGGGTCTGTCTTTCCATGAAAAGAGATGTTTCCTTTTTTGGAGGATGGTGTGGTGGTAATATTGGGAAAGAGACAGTTTTTTATTTTTATTTATTGAACACAATTTTGACTACTATACATTATGCCTAGCTAATCTTACACTTCAGTTCTCAATAATATCTTAATTTCTGTGAATGTGTACATTATTGAATGATTTTTTGGGGCAGTAAAAATGATATTTTGTGTAGGGTGAATAGGTATTTTTTTTTAATTAAAGAGAAAGGGATAGAAAGAGAAAGAAGGAATCAGTTTTATTTAGTTTTTCATATGGTTTTCGTTGCTCTGGCACTTCATTGTGTACATGGTGCTAGGGTTTGAACCCACATCCTTGTGCATGCCAGGCAAGCATTATAACTGCTGAGCCACCACTCCAGCCCCTGAATAATTAATTTAGAAGTGAGGTGTTAGAAGGACTGAGTATTTTGTTTTGCTAGCCATTTTAATTAGATTTTCTTTTATTTTTGACTTAAAAAAAATTAGGATCTTGCTTGAATGCCATGCCTAAATAAGTTTTTCAGAAAAATTTGGTTGATACTAAGAAAGCTGAAATGATTTTACTCTAAATACTTTTTAAACTAGTGGGTTTTAATCATGTGATATTATTAGCCAGTGATTGTGTCCAAAAATAGCAGTGTGTTTGTATAATGAAAGTAATTTTTAAGTAAACTGCCATTTCCAAATATATGATGTGCTGAATGTTGTGTGCTACTGCTTTACCCTTCTGAGTTACGTCAGAAGACTAATTTGTTTAAAGATTAGTTAAATCTCCAGTGTAGGCTATAATTTCCTAGAAACTTCTTTTTTCTTACTTATACTATTATGAGCAATTAGGGATGTTTTCTCTATTATAGGGGGAACTGCTTTTATGTTAAACTTTACAATTTGCAGATTATTTTCAGTTATGTGATCAAATATGAATCTCACTTTAATTGTGGAAGTAGTCAGGAGAATTATTGTTTCAGTTGTCACACTGCACAAAAAAACAACAGAAACATGCCATTGGAATTTATATTCTGCAAAGCAGCACAATGAGAAACAGTGTGAACATGAACTATATTTAGAATATTCAAAGTAGAAGAAAAGATAGTAGTCTGAAATAAGAAAGTGATTAATGTTGGTGGATTTTTTCTTCATTTGTTGTTTCTTAGATGAAGAAGTGAGGGTATTAATCAAATTACAAGACCAGGAGGTGGTAGAGGGAGCAGGTGGAATTTGTTCACTTGGAAAGATAGAAAGCTAGTAAGAAACACATTGGCCCTCAGGTTGTTCCTAATGCTGTGTTCTGGGAGGCTCCCATAGTAATAGGGAGACCTGAAGAAGTTGGATTGTTTCTGCTTTGGTTCTTTTTTACTGGGAATTGAACCCATAGGGCACTTAATCAGTGAGTCACATCCCCAGCCCTTTTTATGTTTTTATTTTCAGAGAGGATCTCACTAAGTCGCTTAGCCTTGCTAGGTTGCTGAGGCTAGTTTTGAATTTGTGATCTTCCCTGAGCCTCCCAAGCTGCTGGGACTACAGGTGTGTGTCACTGCGCCCAGTTCTGCTTTGGTTCTTAAAGTTTGAAATATATTGAACTCTACAAATATTCCTCTCCTAGAAGAAAAAAAAATGCCGATGGTTGTTTAAAAGGGCACTCTTTGGAGAATATTTTGGTATTGACAATTGTATCTCTACAATAGTCAAGGGAAAGAAAGCCCTGGAATGGGGGGAAGTCATAAAAGCTGTGCTGTAATTTGACCTTCTTAAAGACTTCGGAGCTCAGTCTTCACATCTTTAGCCTAACTGAAAAAGACAATTTCTAAATTCAACCCCATTTATAAACTTCTTTGATTTGTATACTGTTCTCGAAATATACAGTATTCTATAAAATAATGAACTCAATGTCAAGAAGAGATGATGTGAGAAATATGGAAAGCCGCTTAGCTTTCCTATGCTGCTTAACTATTTTATTTTGTCTTTAAGCTTTGATAGATAGCTACAGATAAGTTGAAATACATAGAGCTAGAGTTATGGGTACTTTCTGTTAGAGCTTTTTGTGCTTGCATTTCCTTGCAAAGTGCTTGTATCAGTGTATCATCCCTGCAGAACTTCATGGAAACAAGTTATAGTGCTAATATCAACAAAGGACCTGATCAGAGTAAGATTTGTGTAGATCCTAGTTGGATAATCAGTTTACTTTATATGTTTCTAAAAATTGGTTCTGTAATATAAGCTCACAGTTAGGGAACAAGATAAATGATACAGAAAATATATTTGCTTTGCATTCATTTGGCTAAAAGAAAAAGATAATATAATTCTTAAAATTAAATATTTAATTATAATATTTAGTTTTTTTATGGAAAAATTATTTTTTCAGTGTACTCTAAACCAACCTCTAAATTATTTTAATATGTGTGTATGTATAAGCATACAGAGTTTGAGTTTGATTATTGGATTTCTGTATAGCTTTTTTTTTTTTTTTAAGAGTGAGAAAGAGAGAGCCAGTTTTATTTCATCTGGTTTGTTTCTTCTCCATTTAGTTGTGTATGTGGTGCTGGGGATCAAACCCAGGTCCGTGCGCATGCCAGGCAAGCACTTCACTGCTGAGGCACCTTTCCAGCTCTCTATAACTTTCTTTTCTTTTCTTTTTTAAATAGAGAG
>PVKS010021283.1:0-35459 GCA_004027875.1 Aplodontia rufa | reverse complement strand
TACACTAGATACCCATTTAACACATGAGTTCTTCTGGGGGAAACTGCAATAGATGAAACCCATAGTAGCTTATCTATGTGTTAGCATTACCCCTGGTTATCAAAGTTTATACACATTGATTGCTACAGTTTTGACAATGTTTCCCCCTCATCTGTATCCTGTATCGCAATATACTTCTAATAAATGTGGAAAAAAAAATCCATCACCATGGTGGAAAAAAAAATGAATGTGGTTTATTGGTTTATTAAGGGCTATTAGTCTTAGTCAGATGATAAATTCAATGTAATATATGTTGGCTTCTTTAATATATTTATAAAAGTAACTATTTTAAAGTGGAATAAAAACTTTGAATTTATTACATATTTATATATATCTAAACAAATATTTAGGGAGGCTTTCGCTGGCTCTTGAAGCATTTTAACACAGAATTCCTTCTTTTTGAAAGAATAGATTTCTCATAATCACCACCACTTAACTGGTGCTGAGCTTTCACATTATTATGTAAGGGCTTCTTGCATTTGGACGATACTCCTTCTTATTTTGTTTTCTTGTCAACTCTTCTTTATGAGCCTGGAGTTGAGAGTAAAACTGCATATTCTCTGATTAGTCTAGAATGGCTGCCAGGTAACCCTGTGATTTGCTTCTTCATCTTGTAAACAGCAGAACAGAAACGACTGGATTTATTTTGTACTTGTAAATTTTAACTTAAAACTCTCATTAGTTTTTCAAATACAAAGTAACAAAAACTGATAAATCTTAAGAAAAAAATATTAAAATTGATTTAGTATCAGAAAAAAACTACCTGAGTCTCGACGCCCAGGAGATGTTAAGCACTTGAGTCTTAAAAGTTCTCTGCGAGATGTCCTCAGAGGAAGATTGCTAACTCAAGACCCAGATGAGATGGTGACAGAACACGGACAGTTTCTACCAGCATGGAAGAACGAGTCATTCTCTCACAGCTCTGCCCGTTCCTTTTTATTCTTTTGCTTAACTGCCGATCTTATTTGCTGTACACTTGCGCAACCCCTCTCAATCACCTAAAAGCTTTCTCAGATCCTCTCACACATTCTCTCACAGTTCATTTAGACCTGATACCTTAAGCACTTCAAATGGTTGATCTTCTTCTACAGGTCCCTTCTGTAAATTTTCCTCACATTTGTTGGCCCCAAACTTCAGGCTTTTAAAACATGGAACCTAACCTAAGTCAACAAAATACCGCTGAAATCATTACAGCACGCCTCATCAGGACTGGAAACAAATACTGGGGCTATCTTTCCTCGCTACAGGGTCAGTCTGTTGTCTTCACAGACTCTATCGCCTGATTTACAGGAACTGCTTACCTTCACTCAGGAAATCTGCCTGCCTCAAGGGATAAGCGGGTGGCTCATACTTGCTGTGATAAATGTGCCCCCAATATAGTCTACCTCATATTCCTCACATCTTTTCAACAAACCTATCACTATTTGTGAGATGCAGCTAAAACAGTGCACAAAGGAACATTTCTAGCATTCTGTACAAACTCAAGATGTAAAAGAGGAAAGAACATTTCCCCACTCCTTTAATAAGCCCTCCGATTCCCAGATATCAAAACCAAAGATACCACAACAAAACTATAGACCATGGCCCTCATGGACGTAAGTGTAGATGAAACATTAGCAAACTGAATAGAAAAATACAGACATAGTCAACGTTCAAGAAAGGTAATATTCCTTATACTATACTCATCTCCTTTACTATCTCAATATGTTAGATACCATTCCTTAGCTCGCTGAGCGCTAGTTATGTGCGGGGCGGCGTTTCAATCCCACAGGTATAATAGTGCTCAAAGCTATCAAAGTCCCTGATTTCACAGTGCTTATGTTGTGAAAGAAGAGTGAAATAAACAGAAGATCTGTCAGGTAAGTGCTGCAGAGAAAGGAAACAAGACAGTGAAGGAAAAGGGAGTGCAGAGGCGAGATCAGATTAGCACGCTGCTATGGTGTCCCTGTTTAGCACTGTATGGTTAAGGAAGGTTCTCTGCCCAGGCCGCAACTGTGCCAAAGCCAAAAGGAAGTGAAATAGGAAGTCCGTGGATACCTACAGGAAAGGTTATAGGCAGAGGGAAGGGCAAGGCCCTGGCACAGGGACTTGCCTGGTGTATTTTAGGGACGGCTTCAGGTGAACAAATGAGGAGGAGAGTTGGGAGGTGATGAGCTAGAGAGGACACAGGGAGGGGCATGTTCAGGTGTGTGCACAGGTGCACCCCAGGCATTACAGGGCCGTTTTGGTATGGTAAAGACCTAGCTTCGTCTGAGTAAGATGGGAGTGATGGGGGGTTTCAGGCACAGAAGTAACATGACCTGACATCATATTGGTTAGTTAATAATTTGACTCCTTCTCCTTGATCCATCAACTTTAGACAAGAATGCTCACTGAAGAACTATTTATGATAGTAAAACAGTGGGCGAGGGGATTATTCAGCCATACATATTGTTTGTATTGTGGCAAAACCAGGAAAATGAATACTATGCAAATACAAAAAAAAGATGATAAATGGAATGACTATGAGAAAAATGTTTCTAAAATACCACATATGATATTACCCCATGAATGGGCAGAACAGTCTAGAAGAACATACCAATGCTTTTCTTGAATTTTGAAAAGCTGCTATGACAAATATCCATTATTTTGCAGTGAGAAAAAAATCTTTGGAAATATCCAAAGGATTAATTAATAAGACTATATGCTAAAATGACCTTTTTCTTTGCTTTACCTTAAAAGCTCAAAACATTACCCATGATGAAAACTGGACTTTTAATGTGTATCTACACACGTTAACTATTTGATTGAAAAAAGCTCAAAACAATTACATGCAGCTCTATATCAGATCCTATGATAATAATAAAACATACATTAACTAAGTGGCATGCAAGTGACCTGTAACTAACAAGTTTCTGTAATGAGTCTGTGACACTTAGTAAGGGCTTACAGGTTAACTGCCCTGAAACACTATTCGAACTAGCACTGTTTTTCCTTTTTCTTTTTTTAAATTTTTATTTTTGGTACCAGGGATAGAAACCAGCAGTGCTTAAGCACTGAGCCACATCCCGCCCTTTTTATTCTGAGTCAGGGTCTTACTAACTTGTTAAGTTGCTGAGGCTGACTGAACTTGAGATCCTCCTGCTTCAGCCTCCCCAGCTGCTGCAATTACAGGTGTGTGCCACAGTGCCCAGCTATCCTCTTGAACATAGTAGCACTTACTGATGTAACCTGGCTTGCCAATTTTTATAATATAAAGTCTATACATTTCCTATAACTTCAGGATTCTCAAATTGCCAAAATTTTAAGACCAGGAGAAGCTTTTGGCAGATAAGATCTCTGGCCACTTAGGGGTTCAGAGGTGGTTCAATGGGTGCTGAGAAACAAGCAGCCAAACATGGAGATGGTCTAGGACCACCTTGTAGATGTTCTTCCGTGTTTCCAGAAAGGATCTGTTGTAGTTTTTGGTTGCTGTGTGACAAACCATTCCATACCTACTTGTATAAAACAGTGTTGGCGCTTGCCTGGCAAGCGTGAGGACCCGGGTTCAAACCCCAGCACCATGTACACAAGTAAGTGTTAGAGCAACTAAGGCCATGTGAAAAACTAAATAAAGTTGTTTCTCTCTTTCTCTGTCTCTCTCACTGTCCCCCTCTCTTTAAAAAAATAAAAAATAAAACCAGCAGTCTACTCTCTGACCAGATACTACTTACAAGCCACCTTCCCTGCAAAATAGTTACCTCTCCCAAGATTCCCTTAAGTCCTCTAGTTTACCCCATTAGGCTTATGGGCTTACTTAGGAGCTGCAGGACCTCGTCATGTGAATTGGCTCAGGGTGCCTAAGTGGCCTCTCAGGTGAAGTTCCCTAAATAGTGATCCTCACTCTCTGACGTGCTGTAACTAAGGACACAAGTTGCCTATCCTCTAAGCACCCAGCATGAACTGGTGGGACAGAGGTAAGAGTTTCACTGCTTTTTTCCTAAAAGAAGGGAAAGGGGAGGCACATAACTGCACTCATTTATAACAATTCTTAAAACCCTCTAGGCTGTTGTTATCTGGGAAAAGTGCTTCAGTTTTTTTCCTCTGACCTATCAGTTCTTGGTCATGCCCTCTAAATTATCTTTCCTACTTAAAAAAAAAAAGTTGGCTGGGGTGCAGCTCAGTGGCAGACCCACTTGCTTAGCATGCAGGAGGCCCTGGGTTCCTTTCCTAACTGAAAAAAAAAAAAATTCCTAGTTGCATGAAGTTGGTTATTTGTAGAAGTTGAGGGTTCAAAGACTATTTTTTCATTTTGTATTGTTTCCATCCCTGTTAGTCCAACCTGTGGCATGTTTGCCAATATAATTTTCTTAAAAACTTGTGGTTTACTGTGAATCTTATTGGGGATTTACTCCATAACACAAATACCAAACCCTGGGCTGAAGCAGTGGCTCAGCGGTTACAGTGCTTTGGTGGCATGCACAAGGACACGGGTTCAAACCCCAGCACCACGTACACAGCAGTCTCAGAGCAACGAAAGCCACATGAAAAACTAAATGTTCTTTTTTTTCACTGTCCCTGTTTAAAAAAAAAAACAACAAAAAACAAATACCAAATCCACAAATCTCTCTGGGACAAGCTTTCCTACTCTGAGCTCTTTGTAATGCTACTTTGGGAGAAGGTCATGAAGGTTCTTAGAAGCCCTCTCTCTTCGCCTTTTCTAAAATGGGGAGGACCAGTGATGCACACACTTGGAAAGCCTTGTCTTTGTGTATGTGTGGTGAGCCCTGGGCCTCACACATGCAAAGAAAGCACTCTGCTACTGAGCTGTCCCCCAGCCTTTTTTTTTTGAGAGAGGGGGAGAGATTGAGATTCAGTTTCACTCAGGTCTTTCTTGTGGCTTTCATTGCTCTGACACTTCACTGTGTACATGATGTTAGGGTTCAAACCCGTGTCCTTGCGTATGCCAGGCAAGCATCGTAACCACTGAGCAACGGACTGCTCCAGCCCCCCTCACTGACTTTTTGAAAAGGTCTGTGGGTCCGTACATAAAATCTCCCTGGGGTCTTCTAGAGATACCTTTGGCTTCGTATTCTGAACATGTGTTTCCTAGGTTTGTTCTCTGGATAGGTGCTAGTCCTTAATTTCATGGTCCTCTGCCATTTGGGCAGGCTTGGCATAAGGATACTGATAATATCATCAAAAAATTGTCAAATCTTAGTTCCTTTATTTAATAGTTCTTTATCTTCTCTTTTCTCATTTTATTTTAGGTAGCTAGAAGATGTATGGCCCTTCAACAATCTGCCTAAAGATCTCAATAACTAACTTTGAATTAGACGCACTTCTTATTCTCCACTATATTGAATATGGTGGTGTTGCAAAACTTTTGTTGTCAAATAGCAAGGAACTCCTTTCCTCCAACTTCCAGTAACACTTTTTTCATTTTCCTTTATGTCCTTCAGGCCCTCAAGATCCATCAAGTTTCTCCAAGATTCTGCCAACTTCCACTTGCTTCCTAGTCACAAAGTCAACACCTTGTGTCAGTTTTGTAATTTCAGAACCCTACTTAGATTTCAAACTCTGTTCTATTACTGAGGCATAACAAACCATCCCATAATCTGTCTGTGTCCCACACTCCCATTGGTTACAACTGTGAATTCCACTTGGAGCCTCATGCAATTGCAGCCAGATGATGGTCGGGCTTGGAGTCTTGCTGGCCTCTTTACAGGACTGGTGGTTGACGGGGACTGCTGGTCTAGACAAGTCTCTCCACAAGCCGTAGGACTCCTTGCAGCATGCTGACTATATAATGACCACAACCCTCCTGAGAGAGGCAGGCAGAAGCTGTACTACTGTTTCTAACCTAGACTCAAAAGTCATACAGCATCCAACAGCATTCCACTATTCAAGGAGAAAATTATATTCTACTTTTTCTTTTGATGTCGAAAACTTTTATGGTTGTCTTTAAACACCTCCTTACCTCTGTTTTTTTCAGTCACAAAGGAATTTGAGGGTGACATGCTCACAACTGAGGAAAGCAGTCTGAGATAGTAAAGAATTCTAGACAGAGCACATTCAGGTTCTAGTGACCTTTGACAAACCAAATGACCTGAGCCTCAGCTGTTCCATCTGGTTCTGCAAATATGAAAGTGTTAATTTTCAATAAAGGGAGTTAGTCTAGGTGCGCTAATGAGAATATACTTGCCTTTTAAGAACATAAGTAGCACTGGGTGGGTATTAACACAAGACTGAACATTAGGAGAGTAGGTAATTTTTATTTTCTTAGTAAAACACTGTGGCTCACAAAATGTATTTATTTATAAAAAGTTGTTTTTTAATATTCTAAGCATGTAATATTTTCTGGTTGAGGAAACACTACAGTACAGCCAAGTCTACTGTGAAGCAGTGATGTTTTTAAGAGCTGATGAGGGTATACACTGTTTGGTTTAAAAGTTAACCAGCCTAAATATAAACTTTGTCTATCTGGGGTTACACTGAATATTCCTGCCCATCTCTGCTTTATCATGTCAGCATAGTGTAAACACTATTTGGGAATTTCAATCATATTTATTTAGTGACTTCCAAGTATGAGCTACTGGCATAGGTGCATACACATTTCATTTCCACCTACTGGCTTAATGGCTACTACATGAGATCACACAAATATGTAGAAAACAATAATAAAAGGCACTATGCTAAGTGTGATTCAGTTCTTACAAAATGATGTTAGGAGAAGGAAGGGTTCACAACAGGTTAGCACAGTGAGGAGCATTCTATAAAAATGGGGCATTTTGAGAAGGCCCTTGTAGAAATGGCGGGCAAGATGTGAGTAAAAAAGTCTTGACATTTATTTCCTTCAACTGCTACAAAGGTCAGTTGAGGAAGTAGCTTAAGTGGGGCTTAAGATATATGGAAAAGAACAGCATACACGACTGAAAGACAGTTTGAGATTTAAGAGTATTTCAAATGTGGGGTGTTAAAAACTCTTACAATCAACTATAAGGGCTTCAATAAAACTGTAAAAATCCAGCCCTATTTTCTCTTCAAAATTACCTACGAACGAGGGTCTGCCTACTCCCCTTCACTGAGCATTAAGGTTTTCACTCAATCTGCCTTTGTAGATAGAGGGCTCCCATGATCCTTGACCCATCTGTCCTCTCCTATCAGTTTATTCTCTGGGCTTCTAGGACCAAGAAAGCATCCTATTAATATAACACAGCTCCACTGATCATGTAAGACAAAAAGGAGCTGATATTTTTATAGTCTAGGAATTTCCTAGACTAATATCTTATCACCCTTTATTTTTGCAACCTCTCTACAAGTCTCTGGGTATTATGGGCTGGATGAAAGATAACCCCCAAAAGCTCAATATGTGACAAAATGCAAATACCCTGAGATGAAATGATTGGGCTATGACAGCCTCAACCCAATTGGTAAGTTAATCCCTATAGGGATTAATTGGGTGGTAATTGTTGGCATGTAGGGTGTGGCTGGAGAAGGTGTATCATTTGGGGCATGTCTTTGGGGTATATATTTTGGATCTGTTGAGTGGAGTCTGATTTCTAACCATCATCTGAGCTACTTCCCCTCACCACACTCTTCTGCCATGATGCTCAGTCTCACCTCAAGCCCCAAGGAATGGAGCCAGCCTTCTATGGACTGAGACCTCTGAATTGTGAGCCCCTAAAATAACTTTTCCTCTTAAAATTGTTCATTAGGTCTTCTAGTCACAGCAGCGACAAAGCTAAACTTTCAAGTTTTGGGAGCCAGAAAATGTGATCATCATATAATTTTAGGTCAATTGCCTCCCAATGGTTTGTTCTTGGGCAAATCCAAAAGTCCCCAAGTTTTCTCCTACTAAAACCAAAGTTTGAGATGAAACCAGATTCTTTTACTGGTGGGTAGGGTTAACCTAAATTACAGGCCTCTGCTGCCAATAAAACCTGTTTTAATGTTAGCAGCTAATTACAGTAGCAGGGAAGTGTCTGCTGCAGTCAGCTCCATAGGCAGCCAGCACCAACAAAGCCATATTCTCAGTTACTCCTTACTCGTGAAATCTCATGTTGCAATTCTCAGTGGTAGGCTGTGCAACCCCAAACACCCACCTACCCCAGTATTACAGCAGACCCCAGCAGCTTGCTGCTAATTTCTTTCTGGGTTTTTATCCTGCGAATGCCAAGAACAAAACTGAGGACAATGGAAGGCCAGAGTGAAAGGAGGATTTGAGAACAAAAGCAGCAGAGCACTTGCTGGGCAAGGACCTGATAGCCGGTGCAACCCAAGTGTGTACTCTGGAAGTTAATATAGTTACCAGGTAGGGTCACTGGTCAAAATTTATGCTAAATAGGTATTTGAAAAGCATTAAAGCTACTAGTTTGGCTCTTGACCTTTTGATTGGTCAGTCCTTGAGTCTGTAGTCTTCACTCAGGTCTGTCTCATTCCAACCCCCCACTTCACAGGTAGCTGTTTCCTCCTCTTTGGATAAAGGGTTAGATGGAATGTTTGTACAGTTTAATTTTATAGAGCAGCCTTTACTTTTAAAGAAAAACTTTTTTGAGCCCATTACCCTAACTGGCTACCTGTTTTACTATCTATCCTCTCATTTAGTAATAGTTAAAATGCCTAAATCCCAGCAACCTGGGAGGCTGTGGCAGGAAGATCAAGGACAGACTTGGCAACTTAGTGAGGCCCTGCCTTAAAAATTAAAAAACAACAGTAACAACAAGAAAAAACAGAACAAACAGGACTGGGGATGTAGCCCAGTGGTAAAGAGCCTCTGACTTCAATCTCCAGTACCAAATAAATAAATAAATAAAAATCCTTTATTGATTTGTTTGTTGTAAGGATGAACCAAGACAACTACTTGGCATGATGGTCAACACAATGAATGCTCAAAATAACAGCTATCACCATTATTAGCATAATCTCATTAATATAAAATATCAGATGTTAGATGACTTCACAAACTTTTATTTCACATTGATTTATATCCTTTTAGATTTATAATCCCAGACATATTGCTGGACATGTTAGTTTCTTCAACATACCACATCAACAGAAATCAACATGCTGAAAAAAATACCATAAGAATGTTTCTAAAAAGGCACTAAGTATTTATAGATGGCTGTTATGTGCCAGAATCTGTTCAAAGTGCTGGGGATACATGATGAACAAGACAGAAAAAGGTCCCCTGCTTTCATGGAGTGCACACCCTTGAGGGAGAAGACACAATAAACAAGCAAACATGAGACAGAGGTAAGTGCTAGGAACAAAGTTCAAAGAGCAGGATCCACAGCAACGGGAGCGATCATCTTTAGATAGACCATCAGAGAAAGTCAACTACAGTTTACAGACAGGGTGATTACAGAGGCCTTTCAGAGAAAGTGACGTTTATGTGGAGATGTAAATATTAAATAAAGACCAGATAAGAGAAGATTTGAAAGAACATAAACACTGTATAAAAAAAAAAAACAAAACTGCACCTTTAATTCTTCTTTCCAGCATTGACTCAATGGGCCTTAAAAAGCTTAAGAAGCTGATTTTCCAAAAATAAAGCACAAATCTACTTGTTAAGACACTTGTTTCTCAAATATCTTGTGCAGAATAAAAAGTTCTATAGTTTTAAAAACTTAAAATAAGTGGATTAAATATTGAAATGTTTTAAAATAAACTATATATAGAAGTACTGAGAGAAAATAAGTGAAAATTTATGTAAACTGGAGATGGGTAAAATCCTTTTAAGATAACCACAAAGAAACATTAAGGTAGCTTTCCAATTTAGGCTTGGCAGAATGGCTCCCACCAAGAGGGGTGGTGAGAAGGGCCATCATGTGTTCAGTGGTGTCCCACCAATACGCTATTGACATTCACATGTGCATCCGCAGTGGATTTCAAGAAATGTGTCCTTCCAGCATATAGCTCAGTGGTAGAGAATGTGACTAGCATGCATGAGGCCCTCGGTTCTATCACAAGCACAAAAGGATGGAGGAGGAGAGAAAGTGAAGGGGGGTTGTTGATCTCCAGATACTTGCCATGAAGATGGGGATTCCACAGGTGTACATAGATGCTAGGCTCAATGAAGCTGTCAGGCCACAGGATAAGGAATGTCCCATACCACACTGTTGGGTTAAACTTTTTTTTTTGGGGGGGGGTTAAACTCTTAATCAGTGCCTAGGAAAGTTTGCAGTGAGATAAAAATGCCTCTAAAAGAATGTGGTAACAAGGGAAATGGGAGGGGGGAGTTGGATACTTCCCTTATCTTCAGTCCTTGGGAGATGATCTGATAAGAGTGACCTTGGTGGTAAGTAAAAGACTATACTCATAAAACATCTGAAGAAAGTCACATGTGCAGTGGGCATGCAACCTATTTTATATATATATATATATATATACATATATATATATATATATATATAAAATAATTTATTTCCCTAGCTTGTAGAAACTGTGCAGCCCTCCATTATATCCTGGCCCACAACTGCCAAGGAGTAAATAATAAAATATGCAAACCTCTTTGTTCTGGAAAACACCATGCAGCGGTCTTTATAGCGCTGGGGTTGGACCCCAAACCATGTGCTTTTGTCCAGAAAATGTAATGAGGATGAATATTCACAAAATAAATTCTGTATGTTAGTTAACTACACACCTATAATCACTTAAAAAAATCTAGACAATGTGAATGAGAATTAAATGGTGGTTGTCAAATGTTATAAAAGCTAAAACAAAACCCATAAAGTCAAAGAATGTAATGTTTATGAAACGTGAAGATATTGAAAATAAGAACATAATTAGAAAAGAAACCACCATTTAAAAAGATTCAAAGACAAAAGGTAATCTGAAAAACACATTTGCAACAGGTTAATAGTTTTAACATTAAAAATACATAAAGACTGTTAAAAGAGAACATCCCCAAATAGAAAATAGTTATAAACAAGTAATTCACAATAAAAGTGGTCAGGATACTAAGAAAAAGATGTTCAACTATACTCACAATGTATGAAATATAATGAAAACTGACATTTCTTAGACTAACAAAGATGGAAAGCTATTGACAAAAATCAGTTTTGCCCTAAGTATAGGGAAACTTGGAACTCATATTCTATTGGTGTGAAAGTATAAGCTGGAAACAACTTAAAATTTCAATGACAAAAGAATGTTCATGAAATTGATTATACTTCAATAATGGTATGATACTATGACCAAAATTTTAAAGTAGATCCATATTTAATGACAAGATACTTACAACGGACTGCTAAGAGTACAAGTTGAAAGACAGCCATCTATGATAGGATCTTATTTGTGTAAAATCATATTTTCACAGATTGCTAAGTGGAAATATATTCACCAAATAGTAATAGTGGTTATCCATACACAGTGGGACTTGAGGTGGTGTTATTATTGAATTGGTTAAGTAGTTACATATTTATTTATTTTTGAAAGAGAGAGGAACAATGAAAGACAGAATTTTATGTAGTTTTTGATGTGACTTTCGTTGCTCTGACAGACACTTCATTGTGTACATGGTGCTGGGGTTTGAACCCACAACCTCAAGTATGCCGGGCAAGTGCTGTTAACCACTCAGCCAGTGCTCCAGCCCCACATATTCATATTGTCCCAAAGAAAGCTTTTTTTTTTTTTTTAAAGAATGCTGCACTGATTTGACTATGAGCTAACAATTCAAATACCAATACCATGAAGAACAGGTCTTCAATAAATGGTGCTAGAGTAACTAGAAATTCACATGCAAAAGAATGAAGCTAGATCCCTATAACAAGCCATATACAAAAATTAATTCCAAGAATATTAAAGACCTAAATGTAAAGAGCGAGAATCATAAAACTGGAGAAAACACAGATGTAAATCTTTGTAATCTTCGTTTAGGTACTGTTTCCTTGGCTGGCACCTAAAACAGCCAAAGGGGGTGGGGTACAGATAAACTGGGCTTCATCAAAACCAGAATTCCTGGGGGCTGGGGCTGTAGCTCGGTAGTAGAGTGCTTGTTTGGCATGCATGAGGCCCTGGGCTAGATCCCCAGGACTTCAAAATAAACAAAAAACTTGAACTGTACTGCAAAGGTCACTGTCAAAAAAGTAGAACGATACCCCACAGAATTGCAGAAAATATTTGCAAATCACATTATCTGATTAGCATCTAGAACCTAGAACGTAAAAAGAACTCTAAAACTCAACAATGAAAAAATAATTTTAAGGTGAAGGTCGGTGAGTTGGTTTGGAGTTCGTCTCGGCACGCGTGGTCACGCTGGGATGGATTCAGCCTCGTCTTCCTCCGCGGCAGGTTTGGGTGCAGTGGACCCACAGTTGCAGCATTTCATGGAGGTAGAAACTCAGAAGCAGCACTTCCAGCAGCTGTTGCACCAGATGACTGAACTTTGTTGGGAGAAGGGCCAAAGTTGGACAGTCGGGCTGAGGCCTGTTTTGTGAACTGCGCTGAGCGCTTCATTGATACAAGCCAACTCATCTTGAATCGACTGGAACAGACCCAGAAATCCAAGCCAGTCTTCTCAGAAAGTCTTTCTGACTGATTTCAGAATTACCTTTTTGGAAAAGGAAGGTAGTTCAAGAAAGGAACAGCTGTTGATGGGATGGTTGAAGAACTGGCTATGGGGAATTGACTGGCTCTCACCCTTTGTCACTCTTGGGACACCTTGTCATCTGAGAATGAACAAAACCCAATTTTCTGGTGTGGGGTTTGAGGGTCATATATGTATCTGATTATGTTTTTTAATGCTAATCTTGTGAAAATAATAGACAGATGGGAAATTATTTAGATGCCAATTACTGTATGTGGGACTATGCTTTTCTCAAGGTCCCCTTAACTGCTTTCTATATCTGATGGTGGGACCACACAGGTAAATCTCTTATTTGTATGAATTCATTTCACAGTTTTGGAGAGATCTTTGTGTCTGTCCATAAAGACAGTAGTGGGTTAATAATAATTTGGCCCTTAACTATGGGCCTCCTTATTTAGTATTTGACTATCAGTGCTGGAAAAAAATCTATGGAGTGTTTATGCAGTTAGACTTCAGCTTTCTATGTTGTCTTCCTCCCCTATACTATGATTTACTGAAATATCTAAAGTATGGTCTCAAGGTACAATAGGTAGCCAGAGGATCTAAAGGCCTTTGGTTATAAAGGAATCTAGCCAGTGAACATAGTTCTCTTACTAGATGGCCACAGGACATACCCTATATATGAGGGTAAGAAATATTCACCTACAGAAATGATAAAGATTTAGGCCAGTCAAAAACTAACAGCAGTTTCAGATAGATTTGTATGCCTTGTTGTCAATCATTACAGATTCGATTTACTGCCTTCTTTTGATCACTGAAATAAAAACTTCTACTCGTGATTTTAAAAAAAAATAATAATTTTAAAATGGGGATTTCTCCAAAGAGATGAACAAATGGCTACTGAGCACATGAAAAGATACTCAATGTATCAATTATGGAAATGCCAATCAAAAGCAAGAGACACAACCTCCAGCCACAGGATAGATGTAACATTGCTTTTTAGTCATTTTTCAGAACGTTAAATATAGTCTTACCACATGACCCCACAATTCTGCTCTGAAATGCAAACCAGAAGGAATTAAACACAAAGATTCATACAATAAGGTTCATGGCAGCACTGAAAGGCCCATCAACAAAATGTGGAGTAGCCTTGAAATGGAGTATTATTCTACCACGAAATGAAGTAGCGATACAGAACAGCATGGATGAATCTTGAAAACATTTAAGTGAAAGAAACCGGACACAAAAGGTGACATTGTACATGATTCCACTTAATGAAATGTAAAGAATAGGCAGATTCATACAGACAGCAAGTAGATTAGTAGTTGCTGGGGTGAAAAGGTAAGGGAGAAATGGAGAGCGACTGCTAAAAAACAAAGGGTTTCTTTTTGTTTGAGGTGTGTGGAATTGAACCAAGGGCCTCTCATGTGGTAGGCAACAATTCTACCACTAAACTACTTATCCAGTCCTAGTGTTTTTTGTTTTTTGGTCCTAGGGATTGAACTCAGGGGCACTTAACCACTAAGCCACACACCCAGCCCTTTTATTTTTTAATCCAAGTTATTTAGGACCTCGCTAAGTTGCTAAGGCTGGCTTTGAACTTGCAATCCTCCTGCCTCAGCCTCCCAAGTCACTGGGACTACAGGCATGTGTCACCATGCATGGCTCCTAGACTCTCTTTTTAAAGTAATATAAATGTTGTGAGGATACTAAAAAACACAGTGAATATATTAAATTGTGAATATACTAAAAACACTGAATTACATACTTCAAAATAGTGAATCTATGGTATATGAATTACTCAACTATAACTCACAAAAAAAGTTTTAAAAATTTTACTTCTTGCCTAGAGCTATGTTAAGACAAAGAGGATCTTTTAAGTGCTGAAAGAGAACAAAAACAAATGCTTACTAAAAATTTTTCAAAATTGAAAGTGAGGATTTAAAAATTTAATAATCAAGACAGTTAGACATCAGCATTGGTATAATAGAACATACAGGTCAACAGAAGAGAACAAGCCCCAGAAACAGACCCAGACCCATAATTATTTGATTTTCAACAAACATGTCAAGTTAATAGGGAAACCATGTTCATTTAAAACAAACAACCTGGAACAAACTGAAGAGCCATGTGGATAAACACGAAGCTCAATTCCTATAAAATACAGATCTGAATACGAGCTACTGAAAAAGTCTTTGTGACTTTGCAAGATAGGAGGGCCTGACCCTTACCAAAGGGTTGTTTTCCTGCTTCTGCTTTCTCCCACTGCACGTAACTTCTTTTCCATGTCAGAAGGTGCCTGAACCTGCTGGGAGTGGGCAATGCCTGGTTGGCCACTGCATGCTGCCCCACGCCTGGCCACTTGGCTGCTTATGCCACCATTCTGGGATACAGCCTGGTGGCTACGTCAGGCCTTCAGGATGGTAGATGCCATGGAGATCGGAGTCGGGGCTGTGTCACCTGTGACACCAAGGGTCATCAGTAGCTACACCTTGAATGGTAGGCAAAAGTAACATCAGGTGCTAGCACCCTCAACTGCTGCCTTTGTGGCTGTAGTGGGGGCCACCACTTCTACCAATCTGACAGGTGGTGCTGCAGCATCTGGTTGGACTGTTATTCGACAGGGGTGGCTGCCTTGAGAACTTCTGTAGCAATCATCATTGTTACAACTGCTCTGGCAAGTGCAGCTTTAGCCTCTGAAGTTCTGGAAGATGTTTGTTTCCTCACATGCTCAGGAGCCCTCACTTTGGACTCCCCACTTTCCCTTGGACTTGGAGATTTTCCTACAGCTTCCTGGGGTGGCAAAGATGAGCATCCTCACCATCTACGACAATTGAGCTCAGACCAGCACAACCTGCAATTAAGAGAGGACTGTGCACCTACTCAGGCTCCCCTCCCGCTTTTCTACTCCTCTGATCCTTGAGGCCTCAGTCTGGGAACTCTGATCCTATACTGCGCCTCCCTTGTTTTTTTTTTTTAGGGCTGAGGACGGAACTCGGGGACTTGCGCATGCTAGGCAAGCACTCTGCCACTGAGCTAAGTCCCCAACCCCGCCTCTCTTGATTTTTATGTGGATCAGAAAAAGAATTCTATAAGATATATAGTCCACCTTAAAAATTGAGCATCCCAGTGAAACTTCAGGAAGGTCTGGGTAAAGGGTTTGGCAAATTTTCTTTCCAAAAAGCCGTTAAGACTTGACAGAACTATCAAAACAATTATTTTAGAACCTTGGAAACAGACAAGAGGCATGCAACAAAACAAGAATCAAGAAATCTCTTGAGATGTGATAAAAACAAGGGGAAACTATGACATTTAACCTGAGCCTGTTCCCATACCATCTCCCAACCTAGGGCCCACCCAAGTTCTGTGGCACTGTTATTGTAATAGGGCAGAACAGGCTGGGAAGTTCTGCAGACCCCTGCTGTGGGAAGCTGAACTGACCTGGAATAGAATGTGGGGAAAACGCATGTGTAGGGTATTTTTGGAAACAGCACTCACACTGAAGGCAAATAAGGGAAAGTTGATGTTGTAGCAGTGAGAATGAGAGCTGGAGCAAGCAAGATAGGCAGGATGATCAGAAATTCAATATAGAGATGTGGGGAATGAGACAACAATAGTGAGGACGGCCTGTAAGGCTCATGCATTATGACTTAGCAGTTCTATTTCTAGGCCCTTACCTAAGACAGACAAAAAAAGTCCACACAAAGAGTTGAAGGAAATTTCCATTAACTGATGAAAAGATAAAATGTGGTATATCCAATGCAACCCAATACATTCAGTAAAAGTAAGGATATAATTATTAATATACACTAAATATGGCTTAAAGTGAAATATTATTTAGTGAAAGAAACCATATACAAAAGACTATTTTTTGGGTATGATTCTATCCTTATGAAATATGCAATAATGTCAAACCTATGGAGATAGAGTAGTGGTTGTCTAGAGCTGGAATAAGGGGAAATGGGGAATGACTGCTAATGCATATGAGGTTCCTTAGGGTGATAAGAATATTTTGAAATTGGGTTATGCTGAGGACTGCACAACTAAATTATTGATTTGTACCCCTATTAGCAAGTGAATTTTATGGTATATACTATATTCACAGAAGCTATTAAAGATAATGGGATAAAGAACTGAACAAAGTTTTTACCAAAGAAGCTAAAGGAATGATAAATGAGCACGTTAAAAAGATGTTTAATACCATTAATCGTTAATTAGAACTAAAACCATGATGAAATATTACAACCTACCCATCAGAATGGACAAAATTAAAGTGACCAATAACAAAGTTTTGGCAATAATGTGGCAAAACTGTAACCCTGATATATTGCTGGTTGGAATATAAAATGGGACTGCCACTTTGGAAAACAGTTTGCCAGTATCTAATAAATAAATACTTACCACACTACTCAGGAATTTCATACCTAGTAATTTATTGAAGAGAAATAAAATCACATGTTCACACAAAGATTGTATACAAATGTTCATAACCATTTTATTCATAATAGCCCCAAACTAAAAACAGCCCAGGCCCCCACCAATAGAATGGTAACAAAGTGTTGTATACTCATACAATGGAATACTACTGAGCAAACAACATGGATGCATGCTTCCCACAGATACACTGAGCAAATTAAGACTTACACAAACACAATACAAACTAAGTGATTTACCTACAAACAACATAAAGCAGACCAGTGGCTGCCCAGGGCTGAGGGTGGGTGGGCAGATTCCAACTGTGAAGGGACATGAGGGAATGCTCTCTACTTTGGCTGTGGTGGTGGTTATATAGGTACATACATCTGTTCAGAGTCATCAGGTGGTTTTTCTTATGTATAAATTACAACTTCCAAGTTGCTTTGAAAAGAGCAAGAAGATTACACACACTGTTCTGACTGAGGAACCAGGTCTCTGAAAATGGAAAAGGGCTAACAAATCTGGCTGGCTGGCTCTACTGCGATCCTGGAGCCGGCGGCACTTGCATCTGCTTTTGCTTTTTCCTTAGCTTGGCACAAGGAACATTATATCACCAATAAAGAGTTTTCCCATGACTTTAATGATCTTTTATTCCTTGTAATATCTGACATAAATGCTTATTCCAGAACTAGATTTCAAACATCCATGTTACCTGTTTGTTCTACTATAACTATTTCCAACCTTTTTGCTACTAATACTGAACCACAAATTTCATAACTATCATTCTCCCCCATCAATACATACACAGTATCTTACAACTATTAAATGTTCAAAAGATACATGCTGAATTAATGAATCAGCACTTCCATTAACCCTGCATTCTTGTTCAAATAACACCCACACATTGCCCTTCACTGTGAAGACTTTTGAAGATAGCCAAGATTAGACTGTACTCACTCTTACACTTAGGCCTCAGTGGCTTTCTAGTGTCTGATGTGTCAAGAATGCTATTTTTGAATTATTAACTGGTACATTTTTCATTCTTGGTACTTAATTTCTTGTGTTCCCAGCTGCTCTTGGGAACTAACTCTGAGTTTTGCTTGTGGGCGCTGCTTCAGGAGCTAGAGATAATGAGAGCAAGTCACAAACACAGTTGCTCAGTCTTGAATGTCAAAGTTGAGTTTTTTAAAATCCAAAGGAAGATATAAAAGCCTGAGAGTCAAAGGGCTTTGCTTTGTCAGAGCCAAGTTCTGGAGGTACAAGGGACTGTTAGGAATCCACAAATCTTTGCTGTGAAAATCAAGGATCAGAGCACAGCTGAACCAGGCAGTTTTGTTCCAATGAACTGGAGTTGGGAAGAATTAATAAAAATATCAGAGAAGCTTTCTCACCCAAAGTCAACAATCTGATCAAGCAGGAGAGAGACTTGAAAGGAATGTAACAAAACCTTGGCTAAAGAGGTCTGAGATGTGGCCTGTGTGAGAACACCCTAGATGTACACTTGCTGCACAACAGAATCATACCAGAGCAATTAACTTGGAATCTCTGGGGAACGCCCAAGGCCTTAACAGATTTAAAGAGTGCCTCTGTATTCTCTCCTCTTTCTCCTGAGTGAATCTCATGTTTAGCCAAGTGTCACGAATCACCGGCTCATGGGATTCGTAGAGCAGAAGTGTACAATGTCCACATTCCAGTGCCCAACCTTATAAATCAACTCCCTGCCAGCCTTTACCTGACTCCATTCACCACTACAACTTGAGCACAGAATCCCTAGGCAAGCCAGGCAGCACCTGACTCAAAAGATAGCTTAAATCTGACTTACTACTGCCTCTCATGCAGTAGTAAGTCTGAGGTTCTCATGGAGAAACTTAACAGTTTAAGCATGGTTGTGGTAGAAAGTCAACTACAGCTGCAAGGTAGGACATTCATGAAAATGCCGCAACAAAACTGGGGGGGACTGACTAGAACTTACTTTTCAGCATTGCTAACAGTTGTTGAACACTAGATAAGCACTTACAACAACCAACTCTTCAATCAAACTGAACAGTTAACATTGTCCTCTCCAAAAAGCTGTAATCACAATGAATGCCAGTGCTGCCTGCGAATGAACAACAGAAAGAGGACTCATCAACCTTTTAAAGATATTTCCAGTTCTTCTCACTGGAAAAAATTAAGAAACTGTCTCAATTTAATAACAATATAGGATAAGTGTTGTATATGTGTAATAGTTAAATAAACTTTGGAAGAGACCCAAGAATCTTAACAAATATTCAGGTATACATAAGCTAGGAATTAAAGAGTCACAGAATAGAGTCATCCAGACCCAGACCCCATACAGTAGCTACTGGTCACCTAATGCTTGAGCTCTTAAAATATGGCTAAGTTAAGTGTAGAACACACATCAAATTTCAAAGACTAAAAAAAGGATGTAATGTTATCACCTGGTGATTTTTTATATTGATTACATGCTAAAATGATAATAGCTTGTATATTTAAATTGCCAAGGAAGCCTCTGGCCTCTGCCAGGCTTGAGTTCCAACAATGGATGAACTGTAGACTCACTTGGTAAGTGCCATTTAAATATTTAGATAATTAATATCCTTAGCATTATCAGATTCAATAACACTTCAATTCAAGTAATAAGGAGCGACTTTCAAAGGTTCATGACATACAGCTATTTGGATTTTCTGAAATAAATTTACATTGCTAATACCGTGTGTTCAGTTATCCTATTGTGACACAGCTACTAACTTGAGTCAAGCAATCAGAAAGCATTAAAACTTTCGTAGAGAGATATTTTTTGGTTAGTTATTATTTAAATTTCGTAACAGTAAACAATGAATTCAAAAGTTCACAGAAAATGTTACCACAGGAATAAGGCACTATATGGCAGAATTAAAAAAAAAACTTTTAAAATTATAGCATCATTAAGGTACTGCAGAAAAGTCTTTTTAGAAGCATTTTATGTGGGAATCAAATCTTAAATCATGTGCTAATATTTATGAATATAGGGATTTTGACACCATAGGATACATATTTCAGGCATTAAGTTCCTATTATTCTCAAAGGCCTTGTTGTCCTGAAGTCACAAGATATTTGCAAGAGAACCTTTGAAACCATTTGGAGAAACTTGTGAAAACTTAAAATTGGCATTCTCAAGGCCATGCTGTATTTGGTTGGTAATCTGTGTGGAGAGTTGCCTCCTTGAGCCGCAAGGCTAATTCTAAGGCTGCTGCTCCCCCAAGAACTAAATATAAATTGACCAGTCTTCATTCCTGTCTTTCACTAAACAAGCAAGATCATGATGGCGCTGGCAGCAAACTATAGCTTCCAAGAAGTGTTAAATTTCTTCTGGTCCCTCTTCCTACTTAGTCTAACCATATCTATAAGAGCAACATCCATCAGGACAACAGGACCCATCCATTCCATATATCTATTTCTATAACACCCTATTTCCAATAGTAGCTCTACTTTTTGCTGCAATCATCTGAGAAGACACATCAGAAAGAGTATGGGATAAATGAACTAAAGGCAAAACCTCAAGAACAAGGGCATCTCAGCAATTCATTAAGCTACTCTGGGAAAGGATGGCTTACTTCAACAGGCACCTGGAGCTAGGCGCACAGAGGGAAGCTAGAAGAGGTTCCCCTCCACCAACCTACACACTACTCAATTAGTTCTGTGCACCCCACTAATGCAATTCCTGCTAACAGTGTTGGTAATGCTTTGGGCTAGATACCTCCTGAACCCTGTAAGACTACCCACATGCACCACACTTCCTGCTTTCTTGCAACTTGCCAAATATTCATGTCTGGTTTCTTTGTCAAGGCTCTGCCTCATTTGAAGATTCAATTTCTTCAGTTTAGAACTAGTGTTCCTTATCTTTGATTCTCCAGCAGATACACCGGTATAATCCACTTTTTGCCAGGGAGAGAATCAACCTTTCAAGATGTGGAAAAAGTGCAACTAGAAGTAGTCCTGGGCTTGTCTCTCACTCCTCATATACAAATGACTTCTAAAATAAGTCAATACTACTCTCTAAATCTTTAACCCATTAAGTATCAAGTTATCAATTCCATGAATATTAAAGTGAAATTGACACAAGTGCATTAAAATAGGTTGGAAATCACAATTAGAGCGTATATAATTTTATCTGAATTACTATAGATTTCCTAACAATTCTCTCTGCCTCCAATCCCATCCTCTGTAAACTGTGTGATTATCTTTTTCCTTTCTAAACTCTGTCAATCATAATTTGGTGCAACATCTCTGCAAGACTTGTTTTCTGCTTACTTTTCTAGATAGAACAATGGTCCATGATTTGTCATGCTTTTCTCCATCTTGATTAGATGCTAAAGTTTTCTGCCTAAGGAACATGATGATCCCCAAACTTCTCACATGACATGTTCCTTTATCCATTTCCCTTAAAAGTATAATCTATTTGTTCTTAAAGACTTATCATCCTTTTGCCTACTGAGTTTAATAACTCCTTTGTACCCTTACAACACCTTGTGCAAGTCTATTAGCATTTGTCACTCTCCATTACATACTTATTTATTGGCTTCACCCACTCAAAAATAAGTTCCTTGAGGTCAGCCGTCTTTCATTTCTATATTCTTGGCCCTAACAGTACACAAACTTTATAATAATTTACAGTTGCTGAGACAGGAGTCAATAGATTTTATGAGTAGAAATCAGAACCCATAATGTTCTTTATTCATACCTTGGAATCTTTAAACACATCAGTTATGGTTTTAGTTATTACTATCATACTTCATGACTGGGCAGAATAACAGAAATTTATTCATAAAAAGGCACAAGTGTTTTGTTTATATCAGCTATCGACATTATTAAGAGCTTACTATGTGCCTGGTCTTGCACACATGCGCCTTTCCACTTGATACTCGCATAAACCAGATGTAGGAATTTGTATTCTATTTTTACAGACAAAGGTGAGGCACAGAAAAATCTTCCCCAATGTCCAGCCAGTCTGGCTCCAGAAACCAGGCTATTAATTACTATCCCACAAAGATTTATTACTCTTCTAAAACATAGTGGGATGCTACTAAATATAACTTATAAAGTTATGACTATGTACTAGCCCATCATCCCTCCCCAAAACTTAACACCTCTCCAATCACATTTCAATTATAAAATGTAGTTAGGTTTTACTTTCAAAATTTCACAGTACACCTTTACTTATAACAAAGGTAAAGAAATTTCTTTGTCCATTACCACGCCAGTCATTTCTTAAGCTGTTACAGAATTTTAAATAGTAATTCTGGATTCAATTTTGTGGTAATGGTATACAAAATTAAAGAAGCCATAACATCAATTAATTCATGGTAACTTTTCAGCATTCAGTTATTTCTCAGTTTTATTATAATACACTGTCAAATTACGGACATAGGGAAGAAGACAATTTTCCTTGAAAGCATTATTCTCTTAACTTCTAAATAACGGGATAATTTAGCAAGATCATTTGGAAGTTTATTTATTAAAATATCAATAATGAACTGTTCCATCATAGTTTAGAACACACTAATACAAGCTCCAAATACATTTTCTCTATTTGTTGTGATTGGTACTTTTGATACCTTATTTAACAGAAAAAAAATAGTTTCAAATAGAGGAAATTAATAGGTATTACAGAATAATTATGGAAGACATGAATAAACCAATAAAAGCAACAGAGGTAAATACCTATTATTACCATGATTTTCAAACAATGAAACTCACATAAAAAGTTACTGACTGCAAAGAAATGTACTGAACTGATAATCAGTATCATCAAAGTCCAATGTACCTTTTGTATCTCCCTACAGAGTCTACTAACTATATTATACGCAACCAAGTACTCAAAAACAGATTAATAATGAAACTTTTTAAAGCGCTGGTACCAAGTTTACTGATAATAGGATACAAGGGAGCACTATAAGTTTATCAAATAAATGGTCAGTGTCCATCAATTTCAACATATCAGAAAAAGCATGAACATTTAGTTATAGGAAAATATGGTCACTTCTGATGCCAAGACCTAGCATCCTGACAGGTGCCTCACTATCCAGGGCAGAGCTAAGAAATACAGTGTTGGTTAAAACTTACTGTAATATCACTTAAAATTTTTCCATTTATTTTTGGAATATCAGAGTTCATGCCATGCTTTTGTCATTCTATAAACAAACAAAAATCTATCTCATTATTAGCCACTGGTCTAGAATTAATGATAAATATCTGAAAATCAAACAATTCCTCTAAGTACAGTAACATTGCATTTTCAGTTAAAACTAAATAATTAAATATATCTGGTTTTTATCAAAACCTTTAATTGTCCAAAGAAAATTAGTTAACTTAGGAGTCCAGATATTTCCCATTTAATACAGGAACTGTATGATTAAAAAAAAATATCAGTTTCCTAGCTTAAGCACAGCATTCACAGAATATTCACAGGTACTCAAGTATTGTTTGGGAAGTTATTAAGAAAAAGGCTTTTACCAGCTGTTCCTGAATGTGAATCACTATTTATATTATACCAAGTAGTACTTTCCTCTAAAGAAAACCAAGTGGCAACTCAGTTTTGGAATGAAAATATCTGGGTAGAGAAGGTAAGACAGTAGACAGTAAAACAGATAATATAACTACTGTTATTCACAACATTGCAAAAGAACTATATCAGAAGTTACATACCTTAGGAAAAATAGGAGAATGGGACAAAAACAAACTATGGGCATGCTAGGATTTTTTTTTGTTTTGTTTTTTTGTTTAAACTAAGGAAACCTGTATAACAACAATGAAGAGTGAACAAATGACACTATATGTTTAATACATTATCAGTATATATGGCGTTTACGTCAGGATAAGTAAAAAATTGCAAGAAAATGGCCCAAATGAACTGGAAGACTTCTAGCAATTAACAAACTATACTCATATTTAATAAGCACCATTTACAACTAAGTAATTGTACATGTTTCCAACAATCCGTTTTATACAGAAACTTCTCTCTGAAAGAATAAGATGATTTGGATATTACTGTTAATGCATAGTGTGGGTATCAACTAGGTGGTAAATTCAACTATTCTTGAATTTTAAAAAAGTCTCATGCTTTGTTCAAGTGTAGCTTATTGTTGAAAAAATTCCCCTCTTCCACTCTCCAAGTCAGTACATAAAAGTAGATCTATTTACATTGAATTTACAGTATTTTTCATTTAAAGGAATATCCCTATGTCTTGCATTAATCTAAATGATTGCCCTTAAACTTCACTAAAGCCAAACTTAAAAACACAGCCATGACTCAAATGAGCTTTGAAAGGAATTCTTCCATTTTCACTAACTCATTTTAAATGAAATCTTTTTGAAATACATACTGCAGATATGATGAGGTGGTCCTCAGTCATTTGGGGGCCACATTCTAGTAAAATGTCTAGTGGATAAAAACTGAAATAATCATATAACATTTAAAAGAAATAAAAGACTCACACTTAAGAAACCAAAACCGATGTATTATGTAGCAGTTAACATGTCTTTTTTTTTTTTTAAATCAGTTATAGAAACTATTGTTTATATTTCAATCATAAACAGGGCTCTTATATAATCTATAACCTGATTTGTAACTAAATCTGGAAAACATATGAAGATTATGGTTAATCTATTTCTTTAGCAAAAAGCTAGAAGTCAGACAGAAAAAGTGTTCTGTCTCTTAAAAACATTCTAGTGAACAGAGAAAGCAAAACAAAAGCCAGACCAGCGTGGGATGTCAAAATCGGCAATAAACGGACAAAGAGTGGCACTAAAGTAAAATTTAAGAACTGCTTTCTATATACACATATGTAGCCTTATTTGAAGAGGAGTATTTACAAAGATTCTAGAAAGCTATAATCAATGTGACCCAGGCTTTCAAACATCTTAATATTTAGTGTTCAGTAGTTTCAGCAGTATATTTAAATATCTAACATGGTTTTACGTCCCACTACTATCCAGTGTTTGTATACAGACTTAACAAATATTGTAAGAGACATTATATAGAGTATCACTTATAAAATTTTCCATAATAATGACTTAATAAAAACAGGAGTACTTCAACTTTAACCCCCCCACACACTAATTTCTAGATTATTTCTTTTAGGAGGTCATTAGAGACCGAATTTAAAATAAAAATGCCAATTCATAAATTTTAATACAAAGGGGTTGTTTTAAACAGGTTTCAGTAAATACTGTACTAGAGAAATGTCTTTTTTTCTACTTAGTTTTAAAATGGGAGGGAAGCAGACAGTGAAGAGAGAAAGAATCAATTTTATTTTTTAATCTGGCCTTTGTTTCTCTGACACTTAGTTGTGTATGTGGTGCAGGGATTCGAACTTGGGTCCTTGTGCATGCCAGGCAAACTCTGTAACTGCTGAGCCATAGCTGCAACCCCTGGAGAAATCTTAAATCAAGTAGCACTGACACTGACAAACACTTAACTTTCTTTAAAACCCCAGGAGCTTCAATTGTAGCAGCTACAGCACAGAAATCTTACAACAGACATAGGCTAAATTATTAAAACTGAGAGGATGAGACAAAGTGAAGAAGGAAAAGTGAACTTAAGCCAATATAGTTCAAAAAGTGAAGTTCACAAATAAGCTGTATCAGAAAATCAACTTCCAGGAGAATATAAACAGTTAATTACCACAGCTATAATAAATCTCTTAAGAAAGGAAGGCAACAAAGTAATTCTTATCACAATATACCAGTAGTAGAAAACAAATTAATTATTCACAGTCTAAGAGGATTTCCCTGGGGGAACTTGAGGGGACGATACGAAAGCTTACACAACTGAAAATGTGAAATAAATGGATTCAAACTAAGATTTCATGAAAAAAAAAAATTAAGAATATTTCCCTTGACGGAAGAATAATTTTCTACAACTAGTTAAAAAGCACCTATGAAACTGTGCTGTTGGCTGTCACAATGGAGGTTTTGGATTCTTTTAGCAATTGCAGCATCACAAAAGGCATTTTTCACAGCGTAAAATTTAGGGAACATTTAGGGAAAATGTTATCTAGTCTGAAATCATACAGAAAACAATTAAAAACTCTTTTAATTATTCATAATACACAAATTTTTCTGGGTAGCAGCAGTTGCTTCTGTACTTGCCCTTTAAGAAAATATGAAACAGAAGCAATAGAGTAGGGAAACGAACTAAAGGAGATAAGAGTAGCAGCATTAAATTAAAAAGCCAATACTTAAATACAATAAAGAGAGCTTGAAATAAGAAAACAGTAATGTGCAACTTTCAATTATACCAAGGTAAAGTGCACGGCCTAAATATTCACTGATAACATTTTCCCTATGTTAAAAATGCAAAATCTACTTATTGGTATTTTTGATATTAAAAAAAGACATTCACTATTGTAATCCTGACATCTCTCTTCCAGTATTTTTAAGCATTCAGATGTATTTTTCAGGGAATATTTATTCACATAATTTTGCTTAATACATTTCTTTCTACATAAGACTCAATTTAAAAGTCTCTAACATTTTTCAGTTACAGTAATAACACATTAATAAATTATAAATTAACAAAATCTTTGTATCTGCTTTAAAAAATCATTTATCAAATGCTAATCTCCAGATTATCCGGAAAATTAAAGATGTAAATTGCTATAAATCTGGCATCCCAATTAAATCCTGATGTTTAAAAGTATATAAAATGTCCCTCAAATTATTTATTCCAAGTTCCACTCCAGAAATTTTTTTTTCTCTTTTCATAAATTATTATTAAGTTTACAATCTGCTACACATTCTACCCAAATGTGGGAAAACTGCTTGGAGATGCGAAGCACAATAAAATAATTACATGAGAACAAAAAATAAAAAATACCCATTAAAACAAAGTTATAGCCGGCAGCACTTAAAATGGGTAATTTGTATTTTTTTAAAGTTGCATAGCTGCAAGATGACTGACTGCTGATTAAATGTTGAGCAGTTTTATTTAAAAGGAAACAATATATTTCATAAACTACAATTCAGTAGACAATTTCTACATTTATTTAATTAAAATGTAATTATGTAACTTGATTTACTCTTTGGGTGGCATTCTGATCATATTAAACCTTTAATTTAAAAAAATTAACATATTTTAGTTTTCCTATGTAGAAATCAATTTTCCACACTTGGGGGGAAAAAATGGAAGAACTTGAGATCATGGACTACATTCAGAGAATGTTTTACTGCTTGATTACATTTCTTGGTTTCACATTAAGACTTTATAAGAAGTAACTTATATGGTTTTCAATTTAAGAATAAGTGAATGCAGAAACATTATGTTGGGGAAAACAAAAATACCCCGAACTAAAGAAACAAAACAAAACAAATCAAAACAGACTAGTTGCGCAGCTCTAGAGAACTGAATAAAAAGTAACTCAACTTTTAAATCAGTTAACTTTGGCGTCTGAATACAAAACGTTCATCAGTATTACCTATGCAGATGACTATTAAGGGATGTGCAGCATTTTCAAAATCCCTGTGTGTCCCTTATATGCAAGTTTGGTACACTGAGTTCTGTGGTTATTGTCCTCTCCTCAGCAGAATTTTTTTTTTCCTGTATGATTGTCCATCTCTGTATTACCAAGTCTCACAGAACCCATATTTCTGGCTGAGTAAGCCTGCATTTTTGTTTTTCCAGAGACAGATCCTCATATCCTCTAGATTTTTCAAGCATCTTGAAAAGACAAGAAAACCTGTGTAAAAATAGATAAATTCAGTTTAAGCCGTGGTCCATCATAGTAATACACATCAATACGTAATTAAATTTTCATCTTGCTTACTATTCCAAAAACTCATAAAATCTGTTTTCTGCAGAAGAGATCAAGACATAGTTTTAACATAGTCACAAAAATTAGCAAATGCCTAACAGCTATTCCTCTTCCACAATAAAATGAGAGTAAAGAATACACATACATACACATTCTTAATTTTTAACTTTCCCCAAATAACTAAAAATCCCAAAATAAAAACAATAAATAATTTCCTATATCTAAGATCTCAGATACTCATGATTCTCAATTTTGGGTTCATAACTGAACTCTTATCCTGAGAGTTATAAAAAATGCTGGGCCTTGTTGTCATGTACTATTTTTTTTTCCTTTTAAAAAATATATTTTAACACCACCACATTGTCTTGAAACCCATATACTTTTAATCTAGGATACATAACAGAAAGAATTTATTACTTGACAAATAAGTGCAGTTTAGAACAGAAACAAAAACGTGAGTGAAGATGTATAAATTCTTAAAAATGACTTTTCAAGGCTGCTATGAACTGTCCTCATCAGCAGAGACGTGTAGGGAGCTGACTAGACAGTTCAATCTGCCCCACATAGTAGGTTAATTTCAAAGCTCCCATTTTATATAATTAAAATTCCACAAAAATGAAGTTAATATGTACTATAAAAAATAAGAAATCCTGCTCAAAATTGACATATCCATGTTTGTTAGATGCCTATGAGACAAGAAAGAAGTATGTTTCATGTGTCACATAAGCTCATTGTGACATTAAAGAAAAAGATTTAATTTAAAAATTCCACTTTGTAGAAAAAAATGTATCAAACTCTACTACAGTCTGAATATTTGTATCTCCCCAAAATTTCTATGCTGAAACCCAATCTCCAGTGCAATAGTATTTGGAGGTGGGGCCTTCAGGAGGTTAATTAGGCATGAAAGCAATGTCATCAAGAATGGAATTAGTGCCCTTTTTAAAAGAGGTATGAGGAAGCCTACTGCTCTTTCTGCTAACTGAGGACAACTAAAAGGTGCCACAAATGATGAAGAAGCTCTTGCAAGACAAAGAATCTGCTGGCACCTTGATGGAGTTTGCAGTCTCCAGAGCTATGAGCAATAAATTTCTCGTTTATAAATTGTCTATGGTCTTTTGCTATAGCACCTTGAATGCACAAAGATAACTCTAAAAGGAAGAATTTTATATGTAGGTGAAAGATTTAGATATATTACTTTAGCTTATAAAGCACTAAGATAAAAATTTCATTTTATTAGCATTGGATTTCAGAACTTTTCTTAATCTGCATCTATAATTTTAACCATATTTTTAATTTTTTGGCCTAGACATTAGGCAACATTGACAGTAATCCAAGCCATTCCCTTCAAAACACTTCATAGTGATTAAAAACATACATGAACATGTACTGAAAATACCACTCCATCACTATACATTTCTTACCCAGCAGACTTATCCCAGATCATATTTTAAATGTGTGAAGGCATGATTTGAAGAAGTTCACAGTAGATGTTCACCAACTGATAGGTCTTTAACTGCCCTACATTTTACCAAAGGCTTTCACATTTCATAGGCAGTTTTCCTAATATTATGAAAAATATTCCACTCAATTGCAGTTCTCATTTCTGTTGTTAGGACCAGCTATTAAGTTACCTCAAATTTCCTCTGTCAACATTCTAATGTGCTATCCTTAAATAAAATCTCATCAATAGAGCAACAGAATTCCTTGAGTGTTTAACTACCTCAACACTTATATTTTTAAATATAAAAATATAAGTTATTGAGATAAAAGGAAATGGGAGCACAGCACAGGACAAGACCTCAGGATATCACTTGTCCCAGTTTCCTGCCTCAGTCACAACCATTCAACAAAGATTATTGTTCAGATACAGCCATGAGTCTCTAACACTAAGGCTTTAACTCCTGAAACAATTCTAAGATGAATTAAAATGTTCTACTTTGATGTAAAAATTCAATGCTTTCCATCACTTTTAAAGTCTTTTCCTAAAAGCTTTTCATTTACTTAAACAATTAAGTTAACCTTTATTTTTTAAAAACTAAATGATATAATTTAATTTACTTTATGGATTATGCAAAAAAAGCAATACCCATGAAGTTATCCGTCAATTCACTAAATATTTTCAGGTAATGCAGAATCATGAATAAGTAAATCAGTAGAGCAAAACTAACCACTTGGCTTCAAAATTCAACATACATATACACACACATACAGCCTATTACATAGACAAGGACTTTACAAGAAGCTAAGAATACACAGATATATGACTGAATTGAGTGAATGAATTCATGATGAAACTTTCTAAAGAAAATGCTTATACCTATTTATAGCAAAATTGCTAAGATCACAGTCTTTAGAGCCAGAATGCCTGGGTTCAAATTCCAAAACCAATAAACTAGGTATGACCTTGACAAGTCTAGTTTCTTACTCTTTCTATACTTAATTCCCTGATTTAATAGGGGTAGTAGTGATATTGAGCTTAAAGGGTAAAAGTAACAACTAAATGAGAAACTGATACAAAATAACAAAATGCACATAATTCTAAATAATTAGACTTATATTTACACTTACATTATATGGCATTAGTTAAGAACACATTTGGGAGGTTATGTTCAATCTGATTGTGAAATCTGATGCCATTTGCTAAATGTACAATTTTGGACTCCTGATGCAACTATTTTTGTTGTTCCTTAAACCACTTTATTCATGAAAGACATATAAAAAATGGTACTGGAGTCTGGTACAACTTTTTTTTTTTTTTCCTAATGATGTGCTTTTTAACATCATGGAATTTGGAACTTAAATTCTCTGACCCTTAGGTTTGTCACTGGGAAAATTGGGTTATGACATATACTTTATGGAGGTTTATTTTCCCCCCAATGTTAAAATATAACTAAATAAACAAATGTGTTTTAAGTGATTGTAGCACTCAACATCTGCTCTATTGAAAAAAGTTGCTTTTAAGCTTGTTTTTTTGTTGTTTTGGGTTCATCTGGTGCTAGGGATTGAACCCAGGCCTCATGTATGCTAAATGCTGCACTCTACCAGTAAGCAACACCCCAAGTTCGCACGCGCACTTGCTCTCTCCCTATATATATATATATTTATATACACATGTGCACACACACACACACATACACGCACATGCATATATGTAGAGAGGACATCAATTTTTATTTGTTTATAATTAAGAGAGAGAGACAGTGAGAGAGAGAGAGAGGGAGGCGGAGAGAGAGATAAAGAATGATTCAACCCCATTTAGTTTTTCATCTGGTTTTTGTTGCTCCAACACTTAAGTTGAGTATGTGGTGCTGGGGTTTGAGCCCGGATCCCTGCACACGCCAGAAAAGCACTCTACCCTGAAGCCACCACTTTAGCCTCTTTAATATGTTTTTTAAAGTGAATTTCCTACATAATAGTTTAACAAAATATCTGAAACACACATACACTCAGTGAATAAATGGATGAATAAAAATGATGACTGAAAATGTGTAACTCAAGACAGCTTTTGAAAACGCAAGTTAAACAGCAAAGAGAGAATTACCTATAAAACAGGAATCTGATGCTTAATCTGAAGGGTGTTCAGGACAAGATCTATTTACTTCAAACCATTCATCTATGCAGCTAGAAAAGAATAAAACCAGAAATATTTAAAGTTATGTCTAATAACTGTCTATAATAAAAATGCTTACTACTTGACTTTAACACATCTTTGGAAAAATCAATTAGTTTTAATAATCATATTTGGCATATATAAATAAAAGACAAACATGTATTTTTTTAAGGTACTAGGGATTTTGATTTTTTGGGTGGTGGGGCACTCTATCACGAGCCACATCCTCAGCCCTTTATGTTATTTGACACATGGTCTCACTAATATATCCAGACTTTGACCTTGTGAGCCTCCCTCTCTCAGCCAGATGATTCCCTGGAATTACCGGAGTATAACACTATGGCCAGCAAGCAAGTCTGTTGTATTTTAAGTATTCTAAGTCACCAAGGAAAAAAGAAAAATCTTTACAAAGTTATGCTATAAAACACTGGAAAGTTTAAATAAAACAATGATTTCCTAAAGATAATCTTAAGAACTATTATTTTACCAAAATGCAAAATTCAAGTACATATTTAGGAGAATATCCATTTTCTCAAAATAGTTACTTATGCACATACCAACCTATTCATGTCACCTATTAATAAATTTTAAACCCTGACAATAGAGTCACATTTTAAGACCACACTCATATGTGATTGCTGAATATTTTAATTCTATCCTGCTCTATAATGCATATACATACACAAATAAATATACCAGCATCCATTTGAATTTAAAGTATTTCATCATCTTTTATTATAAGTTAAAATATTATGGTACATATAATTATCCTCAATGTAGACCTACACTTTCCAATGTACAACTCAAGAGCTATACATGGTTAAATTTAAATTCACTAAGAAAAAAATCCAGCGCCTCAGTCATATTTCAAATGTAAAATAGTGACATGGCTAGTGGCTACTCCATTGGATAGTACCTATTTAGAATATTTCCATCATTGTATGAAGCTCTATTCACAGTACTAAAACAGATGATAAATCAAGGTGTTGAAAGATTAAGTAACTTGCCCAATGGGTATGAAGTTTTCCAATCAGGATTATATGCCACAAAGCTAGCTTAGCTAATATGGTGAAGGGCAAAATTAGTATTTATCATTCTCATATCCTGACAGGTAGATTTGGCAGGTGAAAATGATAGAAAAACAGTAAAAGCAGCCAGGCACTTTAGTGCATGTCTGTAATTACAGCTATTTGTGAGGCTGAGGAGGGAGAATCACTTGAGTCCACAAGTTCTAGACCAGCCTGGGCAACACAGAAAATCCCCCATCTCACAAATAAAAACAAAACAACAAACAATGAAGAAAGGTTAAGTGCCCTACCCATATGCTTCAAATACCTAAAACAATTTCCACTGCCGTTAAGATTTTTGTTCTCTAAATACCTAATAGATTTGGCTTAGGACATTGTTTTCAGCCTGCTCTCAACTAGTTGGTTATAAGTCCCCTGATCTACCAGAACACTTCTTAAAATAAAAGACTCCACCTGAACAAAATACTACAGATGTGTTACCAACAGTACCTCTGAATACCTATGTGATCTGAAGTGGGTACTTCTTATTTTTTACACCAATTTAATTTTGGATCATCATGACAAAGTAATCATTAAAACTCCAAGTCCTTTTCATATAAACTACTATCAGTCCACATATATTCTATTCTAAATGATCTTCAATGGTTATTTAAAGTAATGTTCCCTTTTCCTGTACCCAGTCTTCATTGCTAGGTATTTTTCTTACGGAGCAACTGTGTATGTGTGTATTCTAAAACAACATATCATTATCCTTATTCTAACTTGCTTTTTAATTACTTTTTAAATTTATACTTTTTTGGCTCAATTTGTTTGAAATTTTCAATTGCTAATCAGGCTCTCATTTTTACATTCCCATTGTACACAGTATTCCATTATATAAATATATCACAAATTATGTATCTACTCTTTTACTTATGGACATTTCCAATGATTTACATTTTTTGAAAGGAGCTTGTGCAAGAATTTAACTTAATTTTGTCACTAATTAGTTTGAACTGCCTTTAAAAAAAATCACAGGAAGAATTTTTAATGAAGAAAACATCGTGTTGATTTATATTCTGGCATAATGAGAACTCTTCCCAGTCTTGTACTTTGTGTAGTGGTACCATTCTGGCACAAAGGATCAAGAATTTTTCTAGGGCACATGTTTGTGGGTGGACTGAGTTGTAGCAAATGTACTGCACACAATTATTATAACTGCCCACTAAATAGATCAACTTACATTGGTATATTTCTTGGCTATTTGGGGAATCCTTTTTCCTGAAGTGACTATTAATAATTTTTATCAATTTTCTACTTTGTTTGTCTTTTTCTTATAGATTCTTAGGAAGTTATTATCCAGATATCTCATCTATAATATACATGTTTTTAATAAAACTTGCTTTGTACAAAATCATAATCTAAAAGTAACAGGGATCATGGGGAAAACTCAGATTAAGGGCAGATCATTCAACACAGTTTTGTAAATAGAACAAAGACATATTCAAATATAATAAATAAAATAGTGCTGTAAACGTAGCATGTTTTAAAAACAACAGTAAGTAGCATCACAGAAATGAAGGATAGAAAACTGATGAGTTATGAAGACAAAACTGTGAAATAAGCACTTCAAAGCCCATAGGCTTGGCTGGAGCTCAGGGTACAGTGCTTGCTGGGTATGCCTGAGGACCCAGGTTCAAACCCCAGGACCACATACACAACTAAGTGGTGTCAGAAAAACAAAAACCCAGATGAAAAAATAAGGTTGATTCACTCTTTTTCTCTCTTAAAAAACAAAACAAAACAAAAAAACAAAAACAAACAAACAAAAAAAAAACCCATAGGCTAACTGAACCAAGGATAAGAACAGGGGGCGATACAAAAAATGATGCAAGAATATTTCAGATTTTAAACCTTTATTGCTATATGTGTTCAAAGGTACTTCCAGGTCTAGTTTATTTTTTCAGTGTCACATCACCAATAAGTCTTAGATTGGGGCTGGAGAGGTGGCTCAGTGGCTCAGCCATTATGGTGCTTGCCTGGCATGCATGAGTATACAGGCTTGAATCCTAGCACCATGTACACAATGAAGTGTCACATGAAAGAAAGCCACATGAAAAACGAAATAAAAAATGATTTTTTTCTCACTCTCTCACTATCTCTCTCTTAAAAAAGGTAAGTCTTAGATTTTAATATAATCAAATTTATCATTTTTTTTTAAGAGAGAGGGACAGTGAGAGAGAAGAGAAACAATTTTTTATTTAACTTTTCATGTGGCTTTTGTTGCTCAAGACTTCGTTGTGTACGTGGTGCTGGGATTTGAACTTGCGAACTCGTGCAGCCAGGCAAATAATTGCCGAGCCACTATTCCAGCCCCCAAATTTATCAATATTAAGTTTTCCATTGTTATTGTTTTAGAGGGAGGAATTTATCTTAGACAAGAAGTAATTCACTACCAAGAGATCAAAAACATTTCCCTACATTCTTTTGCCACCACTGTAGATTTTGATTTTCATTTTGATATTCAACTGTTTTGTCACATCAATAACCAATTGATCCCAGCAACACTTACTGAACAGTTCATTCTCTGTAATACTCTAATATTATCTCTGGCGTATCAATTTTTTTCATTTATTCAACAAACTTTTATATAGCATCTATTAGTGCCAGCACTTCCCAAAATTTAACTCACTTAAACAATCACAACTATAGAAATTGGTATTGCTGTCCACATCTTACAAATTCAGAGACAGAGAAAGTAAATAACTTGACCAAGAACACAAAGTGAATTAGTGGAGGAGTGAGAGTCCAGACTCCAGAATCCATGTTCTTAACCCCCGTGAGTCCATGACTCTGCTATGTCCCTACAGTTTGCCTGTGTCATTTCCATACTGTCCTACTATAATCTTATAATAGATTTGTTTGGGGAAAATTCCCCCAACATGGTATTTTTCAGGAGTATCTTCATTGTTCTTAACCCTTGGCTCTTTGGTCCATATACATTTTTAGAATCAACTTGTCCAGTCACACTAAAAAACAACCAAAAGGAAAAAAAAAACTAGTTGAGATTTGACTGGGTTAGTATTAACCATATGTAGACTTGGGAC
>PVKS010021282.1:0-35484 GCA_004027875.1 Aplodontia rufa | reverse complement strand
ATGGTTATGGAAGAGATCATGATGAGTAAAATCAGCTTAACCCAGAGATCTAAGGCTCGATTGTCTCCACTCATCTGTGGAGGTGGGGACTAGACCCTGGACAATGAGCACGTTGGTCTAGAAACATGAGTTAAATTCAGATAAGATGTAATGCTTTACAATTTAATACTATTTTTAGAGTTATAATGGGAAGGGAAAGGGAGGGATAAGGGAGGGTAATTGGGGGGGGCACTCCTGGGGACAGTTGCAATGTCCAGAATATATACACATCTTATACACATTTTATATTGTTTTGTTAAAATCTTGTAAGGTTGCTCAAAAATAAATTAAAAAAAAAACAAATTGGGACTTCTCATAGATTTCTTTCTTGGCCTTCTGATCCAACATGGCCTTGTTAATGCCAGTCCATTCTAATCCCACAGAATCCAGAAAAGTTTGTTTTCAGAATATTTATGAGCAAGAAAATATTTTCTTTCAGAGAAAAATGTTCATTAAATTTCTTTACTTTAGCATCATCTTTGTCTACTGTATGTATATGTCACTGTATGATTTTTAAAGCAAAATTGATTTCTTAAGTAACCTTTCTAATAAAGAAATATACAAGCATAAAAAAAAAACAGACATGAAGACCAATGGAGCAGACTAGAATTTACTGAGACAAACCCTCAAATCTTTAACAATCTGATATTTGAAAAAGGGGGCAAAAATATAACGTGGAGGAAAGATAGCCTGTTCAACAAATGGTGCTGGATAAACTGGACAGCCATATGCAGACAATTGTAATTAGATACTTATCTCTCACCCTGCACAAAAATAAAATTGAAATGGATCATAGAAATAGAAATTAAACCAGCAACTATACGATTGCTAGAAGAAAAAATAGGATCAACACCATGACATCGGTGTCGTAACCGCTTTCCTTAACAGGATCCCCATAGTGCAAGAATTAAAGCCAAGAATAAATGAGTGGGATGCCATTAAACTGAAAAGCTTCTGCACAGCTAAAGAAGTAGTCAAGTGTGTCAAGAGAGAACCTACAGAATGGGAGAAAATCTTTGCTTGCTATGCTTCCAACAGGGGGGCTAATATCCAGAATATACAAAGAACTCAAAAAAACTGAACACCAAGACCACAAATAATCCAATCAATTAATTGGCTAGGGAGCTAAACAGAGTGTTCTCAATGGAGGAAGTCCAAAAAGCCAACAAATATATGAGAAAATGTTCTACATCACTAGCAATCAGAGAAATGCAAATCAAAAATTCACGAAGTTTCCGCCTCACTCCAGTCAGAGTGACAAAAATGAAGAATACAAACAATTACAGGTGCTGGAGGAGTTTTGGGAAGAAAGGAACACACTGTTGGTAGGACTGCAAACTTGTACAGCCACTCTGGAAAGCAGTTGGAGACTCCTCAAAAAACTGGGGTTGGAAATACCTTATGACCCAGTTATCCCACTTCTGGGTATTTTCCCAAAAGATCCAGAATTGGCAGACTACAGAGACACAGTTGCATCAATGTTTATAGCAACTCAATTTACAAAAGCTAAACTGTGGAATCAGCTCAGATGCCTCTTGCTGGATGAGTGGATTCAAAAACTATGGTGTATATACATATATATATATACACAATGGAGTTTTACTCTGCTATTAAAGAGAATGATATCATGGTATTTGCAGCCAAATGGATGAAGATAGAAAAATTATGCTAAATGAAATATCCCAAACTCAGAGACTTAAAGGATGAATGTTTTCTTTCATATATGATAGCTAGAGTAAAATCTAAGACAGGATGAAAGTTAGCTAAGATTAACTAATAATCTCAGTGTAGGTGAAATTTTACATAAGCAGGGTAAACCATAACTATGAAGCTGGGGAGAAAAGGGAGGGAGGCAGGGAAGGGGAGGGCGGGATTAGGGGGGTTATCAATGCAACTGGAACTCTAGACTCCCATGGCAAGCCTGAGTATACACAGGTAGGCAGAGGAACAGAAGTTTCAAAATTTTTACACATTTATATGCTTATTTCTATCTATAACATGTAGATATAACATGGAGGTAATGCAGAGGAGACATGAAAGTGCGGAGTGGACACAGAGGGGAGATACTCAACTAGGATGGGCCTAAATGTACTTTGTCAACATACATGTATACATGAATATGTAACAAAGATTTCCTTCCGATATGTAGACTATGTTAAACAAATAAAAAAATGTTCAAGAAAAAACCCTGGAAATTATTTTTATAACACTAAATAGAAATTCGAGAGTCTATAAAAATAATTAAAATGTAAAATTTATTGGAGCGGCTTAATAGCACATTTAAGAAATCAGAGGGATCAGAGAACTTGAAAACAGATCAATAGGTATTTTACATGTCTAAAAAATAAAAAGAATAAAAGAGGAGGGAGGGGAGAGAGAGGGAAGATAGGTAGGGACCTGGCGGCGGGGGGATCAATAGTATAGCTTACTCTTTACTCCTCCAAGAAACCAAATAATACTGATGCAATCATTTAATTCTGAAAAATGCACAATCATATGTATATGATTACATATACATATATATATAGAAAGAGATAGAGAGAGAGAGAGAGACGGAAACATTTATATCAGTTATAGGGGGAAATAAAGAAGGTCAAGAGACTGGGGTGTGGTGATGTGCGGGTGATTTTGGATTAGGATGGGGCATAACATATTGTTAATAAATAGGCATTTATGATTGTACAACACCACAATTCATTAATAAAATTAAAAAAAAAACCAGAGTAAAAAGGAATGTGGAGCACTACCAAGCATACCAACATAAGCATAAAAGGGGCCCCAGAAATAAAGGAGAGGAAGCAGAAAGAATATTTGAAAAAATGATGACTGAAAACTTTCCAAATTGAGGCAAAAGTTAATCTATATATCTGAGAAATTCAATATACACCTTGTAGGACAAACTCAAAGTGATCCATACCTACTACACTCATCATAGTCAAACTGCTGAAAGACAAAGACAAAGATGTTGAAAACAATCAGGCAAAATGACTCATCATGCTGAAGGAATTATTAGTAACATCACAGTTTACTTTTGTAATCAGAAGCCATGGATACATGAGTGCAGTGAGATTACATATTTAATGTTCTGAAAGGAAAGACTGTTAATTGAGTTTTTTTTAAGAGTGGAGAGAGAGAGAGAGAGAGAGAATCAATTTTTTAAATTGAGTTGTTCATATGGCTTTTGTTGCTCTGACACTTAGTTATGTACGTGAGTTCTGGGGTTTGAACCTGTATACTTGTGCACGCTGGGCAAGAGCCGTAATTGCTGAGCCACTGCTCCAGCCCCTAATTGAGATTTTTATATACAGAAAAACTATGATTCTAAAATGCAGAGGAAATTAAGATCTTCCCAGGTAAACAAAAACTGACTAAATTTGTTGCTAGTAGATATGTCTTGTAATAAATGATAAAGGGAGTATGCTATGTTGAAAAGAAGGGACCATAGATAGTAATGGGAATCCACAAGAAGATACAAGGAATATTGTCAAGGTAACTACATAGATAAAAGTATAAACTAGTATAAAAGTATAAACTAGTATAAAAGTATTTTTAAAGTACTTCTTTTTAATGCAGTCTGATTGGATATAAAAAGCCACATCAAGTAATAACTATGAAATTGTACTGATGAGCTTATAATATACAAACATATTATTTGTATGACAATATTAGCACAAAGGAGGTGTGATCATACTTCAACTGTATTATAATATTTTGAATACCATTAAGAAATTAAATTGCTCTTTTATGAACTAGATGATTTTATATTGTTGTTTTTAATACCCTTAGGGCAGCCGTTAAAATAACAAAAAATACACAGTAAGAAAATGTTCACAAATTAGATTGTCACTTAAAATCAGAAACAACAAGGGAATTCAAATATTATACTGGAAAATATCTGTTAAACAGTGAAAACTGTAGTGGGAGAAACAGAAACCAAAAATCAGATTAAGAAATAGAAAATGACACATATAAATCTTGTCATCAGCAATTATATTATATGTAAATGGACTGAATGCTACAATCAAAAGGCAGATATTGAAAGAATACAACTGCAGTCTCTCTACAGAGGAATACTTTAAATATAAAGATCAAGTAAGCTGAAAGTAAAAGGTTGGAGAAACATGCCATGTAAACAATACCTGGAAGAGAGTTAAAGTGGCCATATTAACATCAGACAAAATAACTGTACCAAAAATAATGAGAAAAAGAATGATATCTTTTGACGAGAAGAAAGTAAAATCATTCCAAAATTATTGGGCTGTGGTATGAGGGAAGTTTAAAATTATAATTACAAATTTATTGCTGAAAATTAATAAGTGAGTAAGCAGGTTGTGGGGTGCAATATCAATATGCAAAAATCAATTGTATTTCTATACACTATCAATGAATAATTCAAATGAAATTAAGGAAGGTAATTAAGATATTAAGAAAATAACTCCACTTATAGTGAAGAAGAATAAAATCCTTAGGAAACCCAAAACTAAAAAAATGTAAAACTTTTTACACTGAAAACTACAAAATATTGTAGGAATAATTGATGAAGATGTGGTGAAATTGGAACCTTCAGACATTGCTGATGGGAATGGTGAGGCTGCTCTGGAAAACAATTGCAGTTTCTCAAAAAGTTAGAGTTACCAAAATGACCCAGCATTTCTAAATCTATATCCAAGAATACCGAAAACATGAGCATATCAAAACTTGTACACTAATGTTCATAGTTGCATTATTACTTATAGTAAAAAGGTAGAAAGAATCCAAATGAATGGATAAACCAGTGTAGTATAGGCATCTAATGAAATAGTATTCATCTATAAAATATTGGTATTTATATAAAAATAAATACCAACAAAAAATAAATTTATGAAAAGTACTGATACATCTGGCAAACAGATGAACCTTGAAAACATTGTGCTAAGTGAAATAAACCAGTAACAAAGGTCATATATCATAAAAATTCCATTTATACTATATGTCTGGAATATGCAAGTCCATAGAGGCACACTAGTAATTGCCTTGGGCTGGAGGGAGGGGTGAACTACTAATGAGTCTACTAAATAGAGTTCTTTTTTGTGTGTGTGTGATGAAAATTTTCTCAAATTAGATTGTTGTGATGGTTGCACCACTCTGTAAGTACACTGAAAACCATTGAATTGTATGTACTAAAAAGTTGAATTTTAAGTTGTGTAAATTATGTGTCCCTAAAAGCTGTTATTTTAAAAAGAAGAGCCAGGCACAGTGGCACATGCCTGTAATCTCTGTGATGGGGGCGACTAAGGCAGGAGGATCCTAAGTGCTAGGCCCGCCTGATCAATTTAATAAGACCCTGTCTCAAAATTAAACAAAACGAAAAAGTTTTGGATATAACTTTGCAGTAGGGTTCAATCCTAGTATAGCAAAATATAAATAATTTTTTTTTCAAAAAGAATGCATTTGAAAGCCTTTTTCAGGTGTTCACTTTCTTTTAGGGCACATTTCCCAAACATAACAGGAAGTAATACCATTCCTAGACAATCCACATGATCATTCTTAAAAGCAGGCATGATTTTTTCTTAGTGATATATGGAAAAAGCAAGAATTTTTTTCCAGATATTTTACATGCGCAAAAACTGGAGAAGTGGCTCGATTGTGAAACCCTGGTTGCCAAGCCAGACTATGGGAGTGATGCCTGTTGGTGCATCTGACCCATTTCATGGCACTGGAATTGGAAGATCACCTTCTTCTTTGCTTTCTAGAAAGAGGATCTATTGCCTAGTTTTAAAACTGTACAGATGCCACATCCCTCATTATGCTGAAGTTCACTTCTGTTCAGCTGGGCACTTTCTGGTGGTTGTTTTTGACTGTTCTGTACTCTTGGCAATTAGAAGGTGAGTGTCTGGGCATTTTGGTCTTTTTGAAGGAGAGAGGTTGGTTTAGTCAGTTTTTTGGTGCTGTGACTAAAAGATATAATAAGAACAATTCTAGGAGGAAAAGTTTATTTAGGGGCTTACGATTTTGGAGGTCTTAGTCCATAGAAGGCCGGTCCCATTTCTCTGGGCTTGAGGTAAGGCTGAACATCATCGTGAAGAGTGGCAGAGCAAAGTAGCTCAAGGTGTCGCATTGGGAAGCATAGAGAGAAACTCCATGCCAGGTACAAAATATATAACCTAAAGGCACTCCCCCAGTGACCCACCTTCTCCAGTCACACCCTATCTGCCTTCACTTGATAGTTAATCCCTATGGGGATTAACTCAATTATTGGGTTAAGGCTCTCATAACCCAATCATTTCTCCTCTCAGCCTTTTTTGCATAGTCTCACATTGAGCTTTTGGGGGCCACCTTTCACTTAAACCGCAACAGAGGTCCTGTACTGAAGCATCATTAATATAGGTGGGCAATGTGAAAATGTGTAATTTTAAAATGGTATATTATTTTACATGTCTATAACTCTAAGTAAATTTTATTGCATACACTTAAGATATGCAACATAATGTTCTGGGATACACATACAAATGAAATAGTTTACTATAGTAGAGAATATTAAAATACCCATCATCTCATACAGCTGTCCATTTAATTTTGTTTTTGTGAGAACAGCTAAAAATCACAGCTTGAATCCCACAGATAGCACAATTTTGTTCCCTGTAGTCATCATCCCATACATTAGGTCTCTAGACTTGTTCAACCTTTGTGCATGCCACTTTGTATCCTCTGACTTATATCTCCTCATTCTCCCTTACTCCCACCTTGGGAAACCACTGTTTAGCTGTATATTTTGTGTTTTATTATTTTTTTGTTTAGTTTTTTTTCACATATAAGTGATATACAGTATTTTTCTTCCTGTGTCTGGACTATTTCACTTAACATAATATCCTCCAGTCTCATCCATGCTTTGTCAAATGGCAATATTGTGTTTTTTTGGACTGACTACTCCACTGTATATCTGTACCCTAGATTCTTTATCCATTCATCTGTTGATGGACACTTAGGTTGTTTCCATAACTTGGCTATTGTAAATAGTGCTTCTTTCAGCCAGCTCACTGCTGTGAGCAAAAGACCTAACAAGAACAATTTTAGGAAAGTAAAAATTTATTTGGCACTCATGTGTTCAGAGGTCTCAGTCCATAGGCAGCTGACTCCATTCCTTGGGGACAAGGTGAGGCAGAACATAATGGCAGCGGAAGGAAGAGTGGCTCAGGGCATTGCAACCAGGAAGCAGAGAGAGACTAAGCTCAGCTCACCATATATAAACCCGAAAGACACGTCCCCAGGAACCTACCTCCTCCAGTCAAACCCTTCCTTTCTACAGTTACCACTCAGTTAATCCCATTCAAGGGATTGATTCACTACTTTGGTTAAGGCTCCTGTAACCCAATCATCTCAATCCTGAACTTTCTTGCATTGTCTCACACATAAACTTTTGGGGGCCACCTCATATCTAAATTATAGCAGTGCTGCAATAAGTACCAAAGTGTGGATATGTGTGCGCATGTGTGCGCCGTGCTTCCTTCAATTGGTTTAGTGTCTACTCCTTGGACCAGTATGCAGAGTACTCACTGAGCACCTTACATTGACTCAGAGGATCCAAGCCTACCTTAGTCTCTCTAGTTGAAGCCCTTCTGCGGAGTCAGTCTTAAGTACCTTAGACTTCAGGAAGAATTACCAGCTGAAATTTAACTTCAGAGTGAGAACAGCTCCAAGTATGACTGTGGTTTGGAAGACCCAGTCAGTGGAATTTTTCTCCAAGATATTCAGAGTTCTATGTGGGAGTCTTGATGATGGAGTTAAGCACTCCAAGGAAGACAGGTGCCAGGAAAAGAGGCCAAGCCTTGGATTAGGTTTGTGACCCTGGAATTCCAGGTAGTTCCCAGTTATGAAATGGGAAATGGAGGGTGTTGAAGAAGATTTCAGGGCAGATGTTGGGGAAAGAGCCTCCTTGGGGAGGCTGATCTGACATATATATGGATCTTTTCTCTAATAGTACCCCTTCTTGTAGATTGGCCAGGGGAGGGAGAGGATGTGAGACAGCATTCAGGAAAAGGTGACTAGATAAACTCATGGTCACATTAACCCAGATCAGGGATTTACTCTGGCTCCTACTCCATACTCTGAAAACTACAGGTTTAGTTTTTTTCTTTTTTCATTTTAAATCAGTTTTTATTTGTTGGTTTGTTTGTTGAGTTGGGCTCTTGCCATTTTGCCCGAATTGTCATTGAATTCATGATCCTTGTGCCTCAACTTCCCAAATAAAGCAATTTTTTAAGGTGAGAAAAGGAAGCATTTTATTTATTTATTTTTTCCCACTTTTCAATTGATACATTATAGTTTTACATAATATATAATGCAGTTGTTTGTTGTCACACATTCATACATGCTCAAATCATAGCTATTTATTGTGAGCCAGTTCCCTCCTCAGCATACCCTCCTTCTCTCCCTGCCTAGTCTCTTTTCTCCTTTGAGTTCCTCCTAATTATATCTACAATTAAATGTAATTATTTTTGGGCTTTTTTTTTGTTTTAAATGCCTGGATGGGAACTATTCACATCTCAGAGGTGCCAGGTATGCCATACAGTATGCATTTACCCTCTCTCATTTCCCTCCCTCTCCCTCTTTCCACTCCCCCATTCCCTAGGCTGTGAGGCTGCCCCCAGTCTGACTGCTAATCTATGTTTGATGAGTCTATTTTCTAGACTTATTCTTCTCTCACTATTTCCTATATTGTACTCTAGCTTCCACAAATGAGAGAAAACATTCAATCCTTGAGTTTCTGGGTTTGGCTAACTTCAGTAAGCATGATTTTCTCCATTTCCATCCATTTGCCAGCAAAGGCCATGATTTCCTTCTTTTTAAACAATAGCTAAATTATGGAATCAACCCAGATGCCAATCATTAGATGAATGGATCAAGAAACTGTGATTTTATACACACACACACACACACACACACACATACATGTGTGGATGGGGGAGGAGGATCTACTGCCCTAAATGAGTTTTATGGCTAACAGGCATTAATTATTTTTGAAATTTGTTTCCATGTCAGCTCGTCATATAAATGAGTTCTCTTCATTCACTCTATTTTGACACTGTTCGTTCAAGTGCTCCCCACCTGTTCTAATTTTGAAGGGCTAAGCTCCATCTTCCTGGGTGTGAAAGTGGTATTGTTTCTTTGTTGTCTATGTAGATAAGACTGTCTATGACTACCTAAAATCTATTCATCAGTCAGGGAAAAACTGCGATGATTCCAAGCATCCTCTCTGCCTTAGCAAAAGGGAACCAACCATGACAACTGTCTTGTCTTTCCAGAGGTGTCCACCACCTTCCTGTACTCTCATGGAGCTCTCATCAGAAGAACCTCAGAACACTGCTGTCAGCAGCCCCACAAAGATCAACCAGGAGGGAAGAATTCACATTTTGCCAAATGAAACATGCTAAAACTGGAAAAGTAATAAATGGTATTTTCCTGCTTCTAGGAGCATATTACAAAAATAGAAGCTGAAATTTAAAAAAAATGAAGGACTTTCTGCTATAATGTGGTGCATAGAACTGAGATTTCCCTTAAGTATTTTGGTTTCAGGAAGAACGTTCTTTCAATGATCACAACATCCTAAGTATGGGATATGGAAATCCTTAAAAAATATAATCTTTTCATTCAGGAAAGCTTCCAACAATCACGACCATCACCCTTGATTTCTTCCACCTTGTCATCTTCTGATTGAGACATTTTCAGCTAGGCCCACCTGGACTCCCTTCTCCCTAACCTGTAATTGCCTTGGCCTCTAGGCTAGATACTGTTTAATTGGATAGTATATAATTTTAAATGTTTTGCATGCTCTCCTGCAAATTATTTAAAAATAATAGCAAACAAACCTATGACCCCCTGCATTTGCTCTGAGAAAACACAGCTGCCAAAAGAAGCACACAGATTTCCAGGTAGACCATTGCATGGTCCTTTGAAATAGCAAATATTCCTGCTGAAGCTGGGGCAAGTCAAGCAAGAGGAAACCTGATTGTCAGGGACTCAAAGGTAATAAGTTGGCTGAGAAGCAAAGACATGCTCCTCGTACCAGGGGACTGTGTGCAGCTGGAGTTAACTCACATCAGATGAGATGTCACACATTCAGAGGCAGTGGAAAGGCATTTAACTCAGCCCAGATCTCTGCTGTGTATGCTTTCTTTCCCCAGTCAGCACGTCTGTGCTGAGTGCTGAATTTATAAAACACCACAGTGGGGCTGTCAGGCTAACAGCCAGTGGGGATTGGAAAAAGAAAAGGTGAGATTGTGTGTAATATTGGGATCTAGGGAAAGTAGGATAGACCTCTTCTTCCTACTGCGTTAAGATAGCATGTTGGGACAGGGAAATGCTTAAGGTCTTCCTTGCTTGATGTTTTCTGCATATAGGGAGGGTCATCTTGTGGCTGGTGCTGAGAAAAATGAAGAATGCAAGATACTAACGGGCTAGAAATCGCTAGATACACTTTCACAGTGGACTTTTGGAAATATTATTTCTAACTTTGCAGCCCAGTCTGCAGCATAAAGTACAGGGGGGATTGTAAGCAAGATAGGACAGGGTGCTGCTATATTCAACTACAGAATGAATTGATCAGGTCCCCAGTTTTGTCATTCTTGTAATATAAGAAAGTAAGATAGTCCCTGGGCAATACCTACTTTATCCGTATATAACTTGCTGTGACTTTATAGTGACCACCGAACTTTGATGATTCTGACAGTCTCTCGTTTTTCCCTCCTCCAATGCTACCGGCCAGCATGTGCCACACACTGTGCTACAATCCCTTCTCTAAGAATTTTCCAGTCTTTACAGGAAAACAACCATATAGGAGACCAATTATCTATAATCCCACAAGAGTTACCAAAGATATGTACAAAGTTCTGGGACAGTATCAAGCATTTTTCTTTCCAATAAGCCCTTAAAACTTTTAACTATTGATTTTAAAGCCAGGGTTGTAGTCTCATTACCTGTAAATAGCTAGTTATTTTAAGTATTTTGTATGACTTGACATCTCTTCCTTTATACTCCTAGTTCCTTTAAATTTGATACACACCTACTCATTACAAGCCAGATGCACAGTTCTGCCCCAGGCAAACTGAAAAGGGAGAATAAACAGCTGGAAGGACCTACAGCTACAAACCAGGGCTTCACTTAGGAAGAGGAAGGAAAGCCCTGATGTATCTGCAGGGAACTCCAGTTTTTAGTTCAGGCCGATTCCCTTGTAGCCTGTCTATTAGGATTTGATGAATCCTTTAACTACATTTTTCATTAGGCATCCAGATAACCAGAAGACATATGGTGCTAATGTTCCCCAGCCTTTTATGAACAGAAGCATCTGGTGAGCAGCACAAAATTTTTAAAAAAAGGAACAAGTGAGCCTCAGGGGAATGAAGTTGTTATCAATCAGTCCTGAATTCTTCAGCCCTCACTCAAATCTTGAACTAGGTAGGAGAAGTGCAGGGAGAGTACACAGGATAGTATGTGCTTTAAGGGGCCTATCCTGTTACCTGTGGCAGGGACAAATGCAATCCTCTCTGGCCCTATGGACCCCATTATTGCAATATATATGCAGAGGTGCTGTTTCCAGTGGGTGGCTGTGTAAGAGGCTTCAGGGAGGTGGAAGGGCCACCAGTTGGTGCTGGCCAAGTGGATTGTGCACGAGGGGTTGTGGGGATTGGCCAGACTGCCCTCATGTTGCTCCCTTTGTTCTCAGAAGCAGCCCACATCTCATTTTGTAAATTAAAACCACAACGACTAAGCTTGGAACAAGTCCAAGCAACCAACTGGAATGATTCACAATCTCATTGAAAGTGAATTTTTTCTCAACCAACTAATTTCAAATTAATTAGGTTCCATTTCTGTACTTTGTTTTGTCTAGTGCATTAAGCAAATTCCCCAAGACCTCTAGGGCCATCTCTGTTTCATTGGAAACCTCCATTTTAATAAAGTTATTATTTACTGAATGCTGAGTATGTTACTGAGTGTGGCACTAGACCCTTTGCCTTCATCATCTAACCTGAGCCTTATGAACTATGCATTTCCCTTCTGGAAACAGGCTCAGAGAGGTTCAGCAAACTCTGTGGAGGTCTACCCAACTAGCAAGCAGCAGAACCAAGATTTTAGCTCGTGCTTCTCTGAGTCCAGCACTTTCCTCTGCTTTTGCCATTTTTTGATATGTGAGGAGTCTTGATTTTTTCATTACCCTAAAGTGATATTTGGCAAAGATTGATAAAGGTTGAGCATTACCCTGTGCCAAGCTAATGCTCCCCAAAATGATATAAATTGTGCCGTTTATGGTCATACAAAAGTTGAAAAGAATGAAGATAGTTTTCTTATGTTGGGTTAGGTAAGCATCGAAGGACTCAGAGAGTAGGTAGCCTGAACTTTGCATTATTGGCAGTGGTGGTGGGGGAGGGTAGTGGGGAAGATTCAGGGTAGCTGTGACCTAGTGCTCCTGGCAGTGTGGCTTCACGGAATGGAACAAGAGGACAGGACCAAGGCCTGCTTGCAGTTCATTCTTGGACCAGCACTGAAGCTTCATGAGGAAACTTACTGCCAAAACCTCAACCCCTATGTGCCCTGGAAAACATTTCATTCTCTCAGAGCTGTGTTTTAAACATTAGGTGAGTGGTCATAAAGAGGAAGGTGCAGCAATCATTCTCCTGAAAGGAATGAAGACTTCAACACCCAATGACAAACATGTGCGGCATTAGGCAGCTCAAATAAATACGACTGTTAGTTCGTTTTTTAATAAATGCCACAAGACAGGCTTCTGTCTGTTCCTCTTCATCTGTAGGTCCAGATAAAGAGCTCTGCTTCATCTTCTGAGCTACTAATGCTTAGGAGGGGAGGTTGTCAGATCCGAGCCTAAAGGAGCCACAAGCCCTCCTCTCCCACGCTGCGCATGAAGTGGAAGTTTATCCTTATTGTCTCTGCCTTCCTTGCCACTCAGCTCTGAGAATAAATCATCCTGCTGACAATGCCTGACCCAGCTTCGTCCATTCACATAGGTGCTCACAGTGCTCTTGCTCCAAGGATCCTTTCTCCCAGTGACTAACCCTCATTTTCTGCTGCTGTTTATCTGAACGCTTTCAAATATACTATCACGTTTAATCCTCACATTGGCTCTCTGGGGTAGGCATTATTATTTTTAGATGATGAAACTAAGGGTCAAGGTCATAGCTTATAAATTGTGGTGCTGGAACGCAAACTCAGGACTGTCTGACCCCCAAAGCCTAAGCTTCTTACCCATCACACCACACCGCCTTCTACAGACATGGAAACGGCAGCCTGGAAAGGTGTGTGTGGCCTTAACACAGAATCACTACTAATTTTTAATTTCATTACAACTCTCTGCTTTTGAATCTTAAAAAAAGTTGTGTTTTGTTCATGCGTTCATTATAAAAGTAGACTTTATATTTTAGATTTCATTTATAGAAAAATTAGGAACATATATAGAGTTTCCATATACTTCTTACCCAATATCTCCTATACATGGGTATGATATGGTTGTTAACTGATATACAAATATCAATGCATTATCAACTAATTATAATTATTAGTTATTAATAGTAATTTTGTCATTATGAACTAGTGTTTGCATTTTATCCATATTTCCTTAGTTTTCAACTATTTTTTTTCTGATCCAGGATTCCATTCAAGGTTCCGCATTATCCCAGGTTGTCATGTCTTGTTAGACTCTTACTGTTGTAACAATTTCTCAGACTTATTCTAATCAAGTTACTTTAACAAAATACTACCATGACAGTGTGTTAGCCTTCTGTTACTGTAACAAAACACCTGAGATATTCAACTTAAAAGGAGGAAAGGTTTATATTTGGCACACAATTTAGGAGTTTTAGTCCCTGGTGTATTGGCCCTCTTGCTTTTGGGCCTGTGGTGAGGCAGCACATGATGAAGGGGAGTGCATGATGGAGCAAACTTCATGGTCCAGTGTGAAGAGAGAGGAAGACAAAAGGTCCCACAATACCCCACAAGAGCATGTTCAAAGACCTCCCACTTGACCATCTCATAAAGGCATCTAATAACTCCCAACAGTATAGTGGGCTGGGGACCAAGCCTTTAATACATGATCTATTGGGGGATATTCCAGATCCAAACTATAATACTGGATAATTTATAAATAACAGAAATTTATTTCTCACTATTCTGAATGCTATCAAGGCACTGGAAGATACAATGTCTGGTAAGATTTTCTAGTTTTCTTCAGTGATAAGAAGAAGGGAGGTTGATAGAGCCCCATCATGCCCTCATTAGGTAGTAAAAGTTTCTGGTTATTTTGAAGAGTTAATGGTATATTTGAAGGGCATTCTCTTTCTGCAGGCTGCTTATGAGTCATAGACTGGTGGTATTGGAAAATGTCACTGGCATCCTTTATTTTACAGATGATAGACTAAATGTAGTTACAGTTATTATGACATTACTAGCCTGGCTCATTTCTCACCTGTTCCATCTCTCTCCATCTCCCTCACTTGAGATGCTTGAGGATCCAGTAGCTTCTCTGTGGATCAAAGAAATAGGTCCATACCTGATCTGAATTTAGATAAGCACTTTATTCCTGATGTCACCCAACCTGAACCAGGGTGATCTCAACTTCCCAGCATAGTGAGGTCCAAGAAGCCATACTCATCTCTCTTGAGGCATTGAGGGAAAGATGAAGCAATCGTGAATGTCTTTTAGCTTATTCAGAAGTGAGAGCAATGTGGTATTTTTATTTTCCCATAAGTACCAATGTGTTGTATGGAATCCATTTTTGCAAGAAGAGCAAAATACAGTTGGACCAGAAAGCTTAGTGTGATTTTTGCAGATTTTCAAATTGCAATGATAAAACCTTGGGATTTGCACTAGCCCAGTGTGGAAGGAACTGATTAGTTAAACTTGGCAGCAAGACTAAAATCCTGTCCAGCTACCCACACCGTCCATATTAATCCCTGTGCCACACGCTGTGCTGGACGTAAGTCTCCTCGGCATGCCCCGACACTTGCCAGCAGAAGGCAGGATGGGAAGCCTTATCTTCCCTCCCTTCCCAAGGCTTTGGTAGGAGAAAACAGCCTTTGTGAAGAAACAGTGTTCTGCTGCCTGTCATTTGGAAAATCCCCTTATAAGTCCAATTCTTATATGAATAGTCTTGGCTTTCAAGTGTCATCAGTGGGGTGAGATCACCACTGCTGCTCTGGAACCTCCCCAAGGTGACAGTGATTGCCAACAATATTTACTTTTTTTTATCTGGTACCACTCCAAGACTGAAATAGCTTTGTACCTTTATTTCAATTATGCAATCTACCTTTCTGGGACACATAAAATGTGTTCAGAGCCCAGTGACACAGACAGTCTTGCAGATACAGAAACCTGCCAAATAATACTTGGTCTATTGGTGGAAGACTAACCTTCAGAGAGTAAAATGGAGCTCTTCAGTCAGCATGTACTTGGGGAGTGGAGGGTTATATTTGACATTTCTGTTGGACAGTGCACTGGTGGGGAACCACGGACAAACACATAAATAAGGGAAATTTGAGTTGTCACCCTGCTCTGTCACTTAGTAAGCTATTACCTTGGGCAGTTACCTAATTCTTGAGAATCTCTATTCTTATCTGTAAATTTAGAAATTCTGACATTATGTGATTTCTATATGAACTAAATGGATTTAAAGGATCCGGAACATAGTAAAGGATCTATGAATGATAGTGACTATCTTTTTCAAAATATTGGCATTACATTTTCTATGACTGCATTGCCAGGATTCTGAATTCCATGAGGTGTATTTCAGTGCTGTCTTTGAGCTTAGCTTCAATAAGACGCACACACAGACAGTCCCGATTTTTGATGGTTCATATCATGACTTTTCAACTTTGTGATGGTGTGAAAGCAATATGTTTTAGTAGCAATTGTATTTTGAGTTTTGAATCTTAATCTTTTCCCATGTTAGCAGTATGTGGTAGGGTACAGGGCAATAGCAGCAAACCCCAGCTCTTTGTCAGCTACACAGTCACACGGTAAGCAGGGGTATTCTATGGTGCTAATCTATAAGATATTTGGTAGGTTAGGGGTATTAAAGGCATTTTCAACTTAGGATATATTTATTTTACAATGGGTCTATTGGGCCATAACCCCACTGAAAGTTGAGAGGCATCTGTATTGTCTTTCGCAAAGGAAAAATGTCTTTTCTGACCCACCAGCAGTTCAGCATCATTTTGAAGCATTTTCCATGGTAGGTTAATTTGTTACAGCACATTCCCATTCCTGATTTTGTTTATGTTCAGTGATGCACAGTTATAAGACCAGAGGCCCTGGATGTGATGTACTCACAGCTCAAATGAGGAAATAGTGTTGTTACAGTGGGACTGAAGTCCATGCAATTGTGAGAAGAGCCGAATGTTCATGATATTGGCATATCCTGGCAGAGTGTGTCTCTGCTTCAGGCGGTCCGCAGGTTTTCATCAGCTTGGCGTGGTTCTTTTCTCTCATTTTCCCATTAATGCATAAACTCTGTTGAACTATAAGGAACAGACCTTCGTATGCTCTTACCTGATATACAACCACAGGCACTGAAGCCTGCAGAGGCCTCACTTGTCCTTCACAGTCCCAACTATCGCTATGACAATTTGGGAACCACATGTGGGGAGCTTAAGGTGTCTTCAGTTTTCTGTTGTTTTGTACTAAAAGAATATGAGCAACCACTTACTATAAAAATGATTTGGACTTCCACCTAACCAGCATTTTTTAGCAACTTCTCCTTGTTCCTGGATGGGCCTTCACACTGTCACACTATTTGTATCAGTTTTTTGACCTCCAAGCTCCTCTGCCCAGTTCACTTTTTTTATTTTTATTTTTATTTTTTAAGAGAGAAAGACAGTGAGGCAGGGAGGGAGAGAGAGAGAAATGGCTTTTTTTGCTCTGACACTTAGTTGTGTATGTGGGTGCTGGGGTTCATGTACTTGCACATGCCAGATGAGCACTGTAACCTCTGAGCCACCGCTCCAGCTCCCCCCACCCCTTACTCTTTATCCCATTTGAATTCTGCCTCTCTCTTCACCGTAATTCCCCAGTTACTCCTTGAGAAGCCACATTCTGGTATCTCAGAGGTCTAGCAAGTTATCCTGTCTCAATACATCTTCCTTCTTGTTTTTTTCTGACACTCTGACTCATCCTCTTCCTGCTACTGCTTTCCCAAGTTCTAATATTCTGTACTATTATATTTCTAATATTCTGATTCTAATATTCAGATTTTCCTGCTCTTGTTGGATTATTCATCTGTCTGTAGGGCTAATTTTCTCCTTTTCACCCACATTATAAGTGTTGGTATTCCCTGAGGGCTTGTTCTTGCCTACATTCTTCTTTTTTCCTGTCCACTCTTTTTCTCACTCATTTCATCCATTACTGTGGCTTCAAATATCATTTTCTTAACGATAGCTCTCAACTTTATTATTCAGATCTTAATTCTTTCCTAATCTCCTGTTTTCTCTTCCCAGTTGCTTCATGAACATTATCACTTAGATAGGTTGACTTAGTTATGTTGGTTCCTCAAAAGGAACATACACGCACACATGCATGCACGCACAAAAACGCACACACGCGCGCACACACACACAGAGATAGTTCAATTTATCATTCATCTTAGAGGTCTTTAAACTCACAAATTATGTCAAGTGCCAATCAGGTGGAGCTGGTGATGGTGAGAATCAGGGCTACAGTCTTCCAATCTGACAAATGGAGGCTCCTTTTTGCTTCTGTTTTATGGTGGGCCTTCAGAGTGACATTTCATATTTACTCAAGGAAAACAACACAAAAAAAGGTTTGAAAACCAGTGAGATAGCACTTAATTGTTCCAAGTCTGTTCCTTTTCTACTCAGGACTCATTTAAGTCACAGTTGCTAGAAATCATAAAATCAAAAGCCTACAGGGATCAGACAGGAAATACAAATGAATGAAAATGTTCTGAGTCAAAGATAAAAGAGAATTGTGGGATTATGAGGATATATATACCACTTCTAAAGGCCTTCTAAAAAAATTAACTCAGTATAGGGCATAAACCCACATTTATAAGCTTCATCTTCTCCAATTATGGACTTTTTATAACTTTTTGGTGGCAATGGTATCCTAATTTCCCAGGACAGGAACCTTGGAGGACTTTTTTTTTTTCTTCTGTGACCCATATTTTAACAGGATTAAATACTAATGCTTCTTCCCTCCTTGGTTCCCTATTTGTCCTTTCTACCTTATTCTTGCTGATCCTGCCTTGTACTCACTATTGGTTGTCAAGGGACTTCTTTCCTGGCTCTTCTTTCTGAGCTCTCCTGTATATGCTGCACAAAATGTAGTCACTTTATCTATAGGGAGACGATGGCAACTTCAGCTTGGCTTTCAAGACTATTCACCTCTCAACTTTATCTTTGCATTTCCACAGAGCCAAATTATAATTGTTCTATGATATTTATTGCCTTCTAAATCTTTTCTTGTCATTATTTATGTAAAGGGGTCAGGTAGGAAACATGAAATAATAAAATATCCTGAGTCTAAGTCAAAAGAGAATAGTGGGCATTGTTGATCTTATTAGTTACTAGATTAACATTAGATAGTGAACATCTTCTGTTTCATTTTAGAACACATTTTTGAGTAATGAAGATTAGAATAGGTGCTTTGGGCATAGCACTCAAAGTGGTCTTAGATGAATCATGAACATACAGTCACATAAATAAAATAGTTGTAACATTAATTAATGAAGGCTTATATTAAAGACATGTCCAAAATGCCATGGGGATAAAGAAAGGAGGTAATTCTGAATAGATTGTATTGTGTGTTAAGGGTTAAGGAAGATGACATGTGTGTTGGACCTTGAGGTAGAGTAGGGACTCATCAGGATTTAGCAAAAAGAAAGATGAACAATTATAGGCATTCTAGATGGCAGAAATAATACCTGGGAAATAACATTTTAAAAGAAATATGGAAGGCATTGGGGCTGTTTTGCAGAACAGATAGTATGTATGGAAGAAATGACTCATGATTAGGTAATAATTGCACAAAATGTGGAAATTACAGGGAGAAACTTTGGATGCAATATAATAAAAATCTTGTCCCTAAATACTCAACTTGGGCATTGATTGGTCCAGGAGTGAACTCTCTGTCAATAACTCTTAAGTGGAGGCTGAATGAACATCAGAAACTATAAAAGATGGATTTTTAAATGAAAAGTTTAACCACAAAATTTTTTTAAACATGTTTTACAAGTGCTTCTATGTAAGCCAGTTTGACTTCAACTAAATTGATTTGAGCAATAATAGACTAATTAAATGGGTTGGTTCTATCTCTACTACTTGGTATAAGAATGGTACTCAATAGATGTTGAACTGAAGTCAAGTGGATGAATAAACTGCCCATGATCAATAGACTAGATTCTAAATAATTTTGTAGAAATATTTTCATTGCTCTGCTTTCAAAAAACTCCCTGCAGGGAATTGAGAAACAGACACTTTTATCCCCCAGGTGTGGGTGTGTAAATTAGCTCAATTTTTCCGCTGGGCAGTTCAGCTTTACATATAAATAGCCTTAGCACTTCCATATCTTTTGACCTAATAATTCTATGTGCAGTCATTTCTCCTAGGGCAATGATTATAAATTGTAAAATACAAAGAGGTTCATCATAGAAATGCTAATAATGGGAAATACTGGAAATAATCAAGGTATCCATCAATGTGTAATTAGTTAAATAAATTATGATATAATTGTACAATGAAGGATTATTCAGCCACAAGAAATAACTTTATGAAAGAAACTTAATAACATGGGCAAAATGTTCAAACCTGTTGTTAATTTTAAAAAGCAAGTTTTTCCTAAGTTTATACCCCTATTTTTGTCCTATTTATGCATTGATTTCTGATTTGTGTGCGTTATAGAAGGGTTTGGATTTTTCCTCTTACAATAAACACATAATGCTTTCATAAAAATTTAAAAGGTAGTAAAGGGAAAAAAAAGGCAACCCCAAACCTCTGTGAGGTTGTCTCTATTCCCTTGGGGTTAAAGCCACCACAAGTACAATGTGGGAGACAGATATGAATAAAAAAACTGTAACCAGGCCGCTGTGGAAGAGCAGAGACATCTTGGAGGTGAGCTCAGTCTTTATGGCCAGGAAGAGATCCACCCCCACCACTTTCTTGGAAGAAAATGCTATCTTCTTTCTTTGTGCTGTGTTGGGTAATTCATGCAAGGAACTTTTCTTTCCTCTCTTCTTTCTTTTTAATCTTTTCTTCCTCCGATGACTCACTTTGCACTTCATATTGCTTTCTGGTACTTCTCTTCTTCTATCTCCATTTTTTCAATTAAATACTGCCTCACCACACCAGCAAGCTGGCGCTAAGTGACTCTTGTGGATGCATCAATAACTAGAAAGGGTGCTCCTGTGGGTATGTGTTCAGAATGATTCATATGCTTCCTGGGGGGGCTTGCATTGGGCTTCTGTTACTTTTGTTACTGAAGTGGGCCCACTTTCCTTTCATACTTTGCTACCTGCTCTGTCATGGAAATGAGAAGGAAGAAGTGGCCCATGTAGAAACAGCATCTCCATCTGCTTTTAGTGCACAAAAAGATAGGCCTGGGTAAACTAAAATGGCTTCATTATTTGTCTGCTCCTGGGACTTGGTCGAGAAAGCTTTCTTGGGTGACGTAAGTGATTTCATGGTAATTATGATCTTTTCTCCCCTACTAGAATCAAAGGTAGTAATCAATACAAACGATTCTAAAATTAATAGTATATTTAGGGAGAAGTATTTTTATTTGCACGTATATCACACAAAGTGAGAAACTAAGTTGTGGAACCACATCTGCTTTATTTTTCCACTAGGATATGAACCACAGAATGGACAGCAGTACCGGTACTGGGAGAGAAGTCTCAAAGAACCTTGAAGCTTATTGGAAAGGAATCACTTAGCAGTGGTTCTTGTATTGATTTAACAGATACTTAATCATGGGCATGAAGATTAAGTAAAAAATTTCTGCCTTTAAGGAGAGAGGACATGACTTTCCTAGATAATTCCAGATCTTTATAGTCTGTGTTAAGTTCAAGGATAGTGGTATGCAGACAGGTTGAGGGAAAATGGGGAAGGACCCTCCTGGGCTGCTGGTTCTGGAAGTGAGGGTGGAGCCTGGGGAGGACGTAAAGCCAGAGCTGACTTCTAAAGTGTGAAAGGAGAGAGACAAACACAGTAGGCAAAAAGAAGGCATTCCAGATGAAAAGACGGATTAGCCAAGACGTGGAAGTGTGAAATTGGTGCTGTGCCCAGGAAATTAGAATATGATGGGATGTAGGCTTAGGTAAGGAGTTAAGGATGTGGGGTTAGCATAAAAGGACTTGGAGGCTCTTGTGTGCCTTATTAGTGATTCAGGGCTTTATTCTGTGGGAAATGAGGAGTCATTAATGAGTTTTAATGATAAGATTCACATTGTATTTGAACTTGAAAAAGATTAGATGGGTGGACATGGAATTGAATGGAAAGAGATGAGAGTAAGGGGCTAGTTGGAAAGTTGTTATAGCTCAAGTGGCAGATAGTAAATACAAGCTTTAATGGAGGTTCAGGTGGTTAACGGGCAACACAGTAGAGTTTGGACAAATATTTAGGAGACATAATTAGCAGGTTTGACGGTTAACTGGATGTATTGTGTAAAAGCACAAAGACAACACCTGGATTTCAAGCAACCAAAGATTTGTATGGTAAAAGTCACATACTTTTTAGAGTTCCACATTGCCATGGTCCGTGTCATAGCTGTCAGTCTTTTTGGCTTAATTAGAATAGATTGGTTGAAGGTATTTTCTTATTGAAAGGATATGAGGTAGCCAGGTACAGTGGAACATGTTATAACCCAGTGAGTCAGGAGGCTGAGGCAGGTGGATGACAAGTTTGAGATCAGCCCCTGTAACTTACTGAGACCCTATTTCAAAATTAATAAAATTAAAAAAAGAATGGGCATATCACTCAGTGGTGAAGCACACTCCTGAGTTCATTTCCAAGTACACACACACACACACACGTACACACACATGTACACACACATATATATATAGTAAATAATTTTTCATCCAAATTTTTACTTTTTTTCTTTCTTTGTTTAGAGAGTTGAGGGAAAATAAAGAAGAAGGAAAAGACTCGTTAACCACTTATGAAAAGAGATGCACTTAAAAGCATTTTTTGGAGAATCAAATTAGTCTCCTTGGTATGAAAGCATTAGAGACTAATGGCTCAAATCAGTTTTTAACATTGGATATGAAGAATTAAATGTTGGCAAGCAAAATATCTGTTACTATAAGAGTAATTTGAATACCTAAATAGGTAAAAACCCAAGGAGGTTAATTAGACTAAGTGCTGCTGAGGAAGGCTCTCCCTTGGAATATTGCCAGGAGGGATGATTAAGGATTTAGAAAAATTAATTTTGCATCCAGGGAAAGGTGAAAGACACGCAGTGATTCATTCAGTGGCTGTTAAGAATGTCTTGGCACCTGAGCTATAAAACAAAAAGCTGTCCTTTTGTGAATTGTTTCCCTAATGGTTACCTGGTGGAAGCTGCTAGGTCTGGGCTCACCTTTCCTTCCATGTGTACTCTTGGGGATGGAGGTTTTAGGGAGAAGATTAGGGGGAAATGGCAAAAGACCAAGAAACACATGTTTATATGCATGCCCCCTTTGGAAGGGGACAGTCCTTTTCTTCTTAGTGTTACTTTATATCACAATATAATTTACATTCCTAATATCTATTCATCTTTGTTTGAGCTACCCAGTCATAGCAACAATAAAACCACCCAGTTCTGTTTAGATGACTACTTATGTTTACGTAAGTGTATTCTGGAGTGAGTAAGCATAAAAATGACAGCGAAGATGAGGTGTTGTGAGTGAGGCCTATGGAATTGGATGGATACACATGTCAGAGACAGTCTGTTTGCCTTGTTAAAGCTGCTCTCTACCCTTCTCCACCCTTCTTCGCCACAAGAGGACAACCTATATGAACTGTATAAGAGAGCTCTCTTACCCTCTGGCTTCCAGAGAGATTGTCAATGGAAAACCCCAACTGGAGCTTAGAAGAAGAGAGGAAAGTGAGGTTGGGACATTTTGATTCCAATTTCCTCAGCATAGGTCTTCCCAGATTAGTTGCATTTCTGATCCAATGGTTATTGTCCTTTGAAGTGATCATGTCCACACAACTCTCCCCTGACAATCATCATCTTCTTTTCCAAGTCCAGCCCAAGGCTGTCTGGCTCTCTGTCTTCAGGACACTACACCATCTCTTGTGGTTTCCTACAACAGTGGTTCCTATGTGTTAGCATATATGAGAATCATCCACAGGAATTGCTGACCCCATCCTCAGTGTGTGTGATTCAGTGTGTCTGGGGAAAGCTCCTTACCAATGATGCTAATGCTGGTCTGGGCACCACATTTGGGATGAACTTATGCCATTGTGAGAAATTCCTTTATTAAATCAATCTTGAATTACTTTAATTTGAGTGAGTGTCTCCTCTGCTGCCCAATGGGATCCTGAATGATACAATAGGCCTCACTCTCAGTAGGTCTTCTTTCCTGGACTTCAAAGTACCCCTTCAGAAACCATCAGATGGCCAGGAAGCAGGAGGTCAAATAGAAGTGTGCTAAAGGGAGTTAGTGAAAAGTTACATCCTCTATGAAGAAGATAATGGGATGAAATTAGATGTCACAGAGAAGGGCTGGATAACCTGGTGATAGCTGCCATGGAACAGTGTCTACCTCTCATGAATGCCAGAGTATTGGGTCTTAGAAGACCTGATAAAACTAGTTGTTGCGTTCATCCACATTTGAGGTTTGCTAGAACTTGTGAGAAGCCACATTCTGCAAGAGGACTCTTGAAAGCCCAGGAACTATTGCCTACACATATTAGCCACCTCAATCAGTTGTCTGAAGGAATGGTGGCAGTGAGGCACCTATGACTGAGGATAAATTAAGTCACTCATATGGTTGAGTAGTAATTATTTATTTGGTCCCTGAGTGAAATGGAGAAGAGTATGCAAGAGGAAAAGTCCTTATCTATTTTCCTCTTTCCCTTTCTCTTCTCTTATCTCTTTTCCTCCTTTCCTCAAACATCTTCCCTCTTTTTTTTATAAAGGTGAGCAATAAATGCAACATATTAATGAATACAAATGTCTGTTTGTTTTACAGTTACGCAAAGAAGAGGGATGCAATCTGCAATCTTTGGCTTAAGAGCCCAGCATTCTTAGCTATGCACCTTTTCAGCAAGGTAAATTCTCTTTTCTCTTAAACTCAGGAATTCTAGCAACAGCCTTCTGTGACTAAACCCAGATGTCCATGTGGTAATTCTACTTGTATATTAACTTCACAAAGGTAATGGAAACTACCTTAGGGAATGAACTCATATTTATAATTTATAATTGTAAAAGTATATATACTACCTACCTATTCAAAGTTCTCATGTGTTCAGAGTAATTTCTCCAAGCAAATATACTTAGAAAATGATACTAATATGTCAACAGGACAGTAGGTTTTGGAGTTCAAGAAAACTGCAACAGCATGGTTGTGTCAGTGTTCAGTTAAAAAACATGTTTCCTGTGGCTCTAAATGCCAATTAGTATGATGTAGGAACTGGTGACACAAATGGGGGGTGTAAATGTCAACATCATTAATTATCTTTAGCTGTTAATTAGACAGTAGATGCATCACTAGAAAAAGTCAGAATGTCCTAAGTCTGTTAAATGAATGTTAAATAATCCTTCACATCCCCATTTTGATTCAGCAACAGAATGTCAGTGAATGACAATAGCACATATGAACACAAATCTTATTATTATAATCTTTTGATAATCTTTTGAGAGCCAAAAGACATTCTTTTTGGTTGATGAAATACCCATTCCTCTTACCTAGAAGCATTCTTATTTACTTTCAAGAAATAACCTCACATTCACTGGTTACAATTTTTATGCAAATGGTAAGCATGTGCATTGACCTTATTACCCAAAGGAGCAGTCAGTTGACAAAGGTTAGCCAACTGGCTGCCTTCACCTTGAAATTTGTTTTTCATAGGCATGCCTTCACTCTGGCAGCATTCACTCAGTAGTTTCTGCTTTTGTTCTTACACATTTCTAAGCATATTTCTCCATTTCACTGATAAGCTTTCTTATCCTTCTAATAATTATTTGGTTCCTTTGCTCAAGCTACTGTTGTTTTCTGTTGCTTTGCAACCTAAGAACTTTGACATAAATAGCATTTAACAAAAATTACTTTGAATGCTCACAGTTAATTTCCTTCAGTGAGGTCTAATTTGGATTTTAAAAAGCTAGTGAAGTTGGGGCTGGAGTGGTGCTCAGTGGTTACGGTGCTTGCCCAGCATGCACAAATACATGGGTTCAAACCCCAGCACCCATGTACACGACTAAGTGTCAGAGCAACAAAGCCATGTGAAAAACTCAATAAAAATTGATTCTGTGTGTGTGTGACTCTCTCTCCACTGTCCTTCTCTCTCTTTTTTTTTTTTTTTTTGAGAGAAGGACAGTGAGAGAGAGAGAGAGAGAGAGAATCAATTTTTATTGAGTTTTTCACATGGCTTTCATTGCTCTGACACTTGGTTGTGTACGTGGGTTGCTGGGGTTTGAACCTGTGTACTTGTGCATGCTGGGAAAGCGCTGTAACCACCGAGCCACCGCTCGCCCCTGTCCTTCTCTTTTTAAAAACAAAACAAAAACAAAAACTAGTGAAGTAACGCTAATTATATATTCATATATAGCTTTTACCCTTTGTAATATATATGATCATACAACTGAAGTTTGTTGCTGTCAGCTGAGTTATATTCCTTCTGCCTAACATACTTGGAGAATTTCTGAAATGATAAGTTATCAAGTAGAACTCATAGAGACGGGATTGGTGTGTGTGTACGCAACTTTGAAGACTAAATTTTTTGTCAATTTCTATTTCTTATTCCATTGTAGACCTTTGATTAACATTAACAATAAATGATGATGGTGAGAACATTTTCACAGAAAGCATGGTATATCTTGAGGCAACTAGGCAATAGTTTGTATTGTATGACATTTTTTTTTCCAGTGCTAGGGATCAAACTCAGAGCCTTGCACCTTTTAATGATGTTTTAAATAGATAATTCTAGTATGTCATTGGCTAAAAATCCAACAATTTATGACAGCAGATATTTTTCAAATATGTTTACAGTCACACATTGTGCATATTGGTCTGCAGCTGCAGCCATTTATAAAAATAAAATTCTTGATGTTTCTCTTTCTGCATCTGGACATAGAACACTTGATCTAGAAAAGCCACTTTCTCCCAGAACGCAGCCTTCAATCTACCCTTGTTTTAAAGAAACTTTCAGATATGCTGCATTATGTAAAATGTAGGATCAAGTTTAAATTGTCACTAAGTTGTCCTTCAAATGCTCATGGTCAGCAGCATCTAATTCTCATTGGTTATCACCCCCTTACCAACCCATTGCTGTACGGTATGGCTGAAAAGTAAAAATGGTGTTATGTTTATCATGAACAGCATATTGAGAAAATAGCAGTACCAGAAAAATCTGTTCAAGAAATCATTTTCCTTTACCAGAATAAAATTTTAGATAAAGAAAAATATTAGCCAAAGAGTAATAATGATTACTGGTCTATTTCTTTAGGGACAAACCTAATGCAAGATAAAAGGGAAATGAAGGAGTGAAATCTTTAAGACAGTAAAGATTGCGATTGAACTGCAAGCCCAGATGAGAAGTGAAATAGCAAGAATTCTTCATACATTCTCATAAGGCAAAAAGCAGAGAATGTGGGTATAGGTACCTAAAATTGAGAAATGGAAGTTACTCCTACCTTTTCTTTCCCCACCGAAAATTGAGGCAGGGTCATCAACTGAATGTGGTACAAAAGGCAAGATTATCAACCAAATGTGGTACAATAAAGTAAAAAGAGCTGTGGAAGGAAGTTCTGAAATGGTTATTTTGAGAATGGGAGAACTGTATGCTATGAAAATAGAATTACCACACCATGATATGTACCCATTGAAATTGGAGGTCATACCAAAACATTGCTAGAGCTAATAAACAAATTTGGCAAAGTAGCAATTCCAAAATCAACTTACAAAAATCATGAATATAAACAACAAAACATGTTGGTGAGGATGTGGTAAAAAGGGTACATTTATATTTGTTTTGGTGGAACTGCAAATTGATAACAACTATTCTGGAAAGCAGTATGGAGATCCCTCAAAAATCTCAGAATCGAATTACCATTTGACCCAGCTATCCCACTTCTTGGTATATATTCAAATGATCTTAAATTAGCATATTACAGTGATGCAGTCACATCAATGTTTCTAGTAGCACAATTCACAATAGCAAAGCTTTGGAGCCAACCAAGCTGCCCTTCAACAGGTGAATGGTTATAGAAATTGTGAGATATATATATATTTTATATATATATATATATATATATATATATATATATATATATATATATATAATAAAACTCAGCCATAAGGAAGAACTACTTGATGGCATTTGCTAGCAAATGGATGGAACTTGTGGCTATCATGCTAAGTGAAATAAACCAGTCTTAAAAAGCCAAAGGTCAAATGTTCTTTCTGACATGTGGAAACAAACCCAAAATAAGGAAAAGATCAGAGGAACAGATGAAGAGGAATAAAATGGAGGGATGAGGGATTAGATAGGGAAAGTTTGTGGAATGAATCAGACTTAACTTTCCTAGGGTCATATATGAACATACCACAGTGATTCTTATCAACATGTACATCAACAAGAAACTAATAAAAAAACTATTAGTAAATAACAGAAACACCAGAAGAGTAGAGGGAAGAGACAGGGGGAGGGGAAATACTGGGAATTGAATTAGAACAAATTATACTCAATGCTTTATAATTATCACAATGTTTATTCTATTGCCATGTGTATCTAAAAAGAACAGGAAATGGGAGTAAAGGAGGGAAAGATGTAATATAAGTTATACTCTGTGCTGTTATAATCTTATTATTGTATATTTTATTATCATGTGCATCTGAAAATAACCAATAAAAATGAAAAAGAAATTAATAGCAAACTAAAAAAATCAATAACTTTCCTATCTACTGTCAATGAATCTGCTGAGAAAGAAATCAGGAAAACACTTCCATTCATAATAGCCTCAAGATAAATAAATAAATAAATAACCCAGGACTAAATGTAACCAAAGAGGTGAAAGACCTTTACAAAGAAAACTACAGAACAATGAAGAAAGAAATTGAAGAAAACTTTACAAGTTGGAAAGACCTCCCATATTCATGGATAGGCTGAATTAATATTGTTAAAATGGCCATACTACCAAAGGCAAAATACAGATTGAATGCAATCCCCATCAAAATACCAATGAAATTCTTCACAGAACTAGAAAAATCAGTCCTAAAATGCATTTGGAAGAATAAAAAAACCCAGAATAACCAAAGAAGTTGTAAGCCAAAAATACAATGCTGGAGGCATCACAATGCCTGATTTAAAATTATACAAGAGAGCTATAGTGACAAAAACTGCATAGTGCTGGCATAAAAACAGATGAATGGACCAATGGTACAGAAACAAAGACACAGAGACAAACCCACACTTGTATAGTCATCAGAATCTTGATGAAAGTGCTAAAAACACATGAGAAAAAAGATGACTTCTTTAAGAAATGGTCCTGGGAAAACTGGTTACAGAAACGTGAAATGAAATTGGATTCCTATCTTTCTTATTTTTTATTATTCCTTCAACATAGTCATACATATAGGAAGGAATCGTTGCCACAGAGTCATGATCACAGGCATAATGACAGAGCAAGCCAAGGCTGATGCCAATTCATGATTTCTCCCCTTTGAGTTCCCACTTGATTCCTATTTTACTCCCAAGTTAGTTGGGCTTGACATGGAAATTGAAGGTTCCACATTGGATTTATAACCCTCTTACTCCCTCTCTTCAGCTGCCTTGATATCCTTCTTATTCCCACCCCCTCCCTTCTTCCTTCTCTTCATCCCCCAGCATCATAGGCAAGATTCCCACTGCTTGTGTAAAAATTCACCCATGTTGAGGTTAGCCAACTTTCAGTCTGTTTCTGATTGTGTTCTAGCTTCACATATGAGAGAAAACGTTCAGTCCTTGGTTATCTGAGTTTGGAATAGTTCACTCAGCATAATTTTTCCATCTCCATCCATTTGGCTGCAAATGCCATGATATCTAATAGATATCCTCTCTAATAGCAGAGTAGAATTCCATTGTATATATGTACCACCATTTTTTAATCCACTCGTCCAGTGAGGGGCATCTGGGTTGGTTCCATAGTTTAGCTATAGTAAATTGAGCTGCTATAGACACTGATGAAGCTGTATACCTGTAATATGCCGAATCTAGCTCTTTGGGGGAAATACACAGGAGTAGAATAGCAGATTCATAATGTGGTTCCAGCCCTAGTTTTCTGAGGAGTCTCCACACTGCTTTCCACAGTGGCTGTACAAGCTTGCAGTCCCACTAATAGTTTGAAAGTGTTCTTCTCTTCCCACAACCCCTCCAGTACCTGTCATTGTTTTTATTCTTCATTTTTGCCACTCTGAGAGGAGCGAGGTGGAATCTCAGTGAAGTTTTGTTTTGCATTTCTCTGATTGATAGTGATGTAGAGCATTTTCTCATATATTTATGGGCTTTTTGGACTTCCTTCATTGAGAAATTTTCATTCAGCTCCTTAGCCACTCTATTGATTGGATTATTTGTGGTTCTGGTGTTCAGTGTTATGAGTTCCTTGTGTATTCTGGATATTAGCCCTCTGTCTGAGGTGTAGCAGTCAAACATTTTCTCCCATTCTGTAGATTCTCTCTTGACACTCTTGACTAATTCTTTAGCTTTGCAGAAGCTTTTTAGTTTAATGACATCCCATTCATTTATTCTTGGCTTTAATTCTTGTGCTATGGTTGTCTTGTTAAGGAAGACAATGTCAGTACCTATGTCACATATTGTTGATCCTATTTTTTTCTAGCAGTTGTATAGTTGCTGGATCAATTTCCAGATCCTTGAGCCATTTTGATTTGATTCTTGAGCAAGGTGAGAGGTAAGGATCCAATTTCAGTTGTCTGTATACGGGTGTCCATTTTGTCCAGCAACATTTGTTGAACAGACTGTTATTCTTCCACATTATGATTTTGTTCCCTTTATCAAACATCAGATGTTTAAATACTTGAGAGTTTGTCTCAGTATCTTCTATTCTGTTCCATTGGTCTTCATTTCTGTATTGATGTCAATCCTACACTGTTTTTATAACTATAGTCCTCTTTCTTGCTTAGTAATGTTTTGGCTATTCTGGGTCTTTGGTCATTCCTTATGAATTTGAGATTTGCTTTTTCTATATTCATGAAGAATGTCATTGGTATCTTGATGAAGATTGCATTGAATCAAGAACATGGACTATTTTTGCATCTACTCAGGTGTTCTGCAATCTTTTTTAAAAATATTCAATAGTTTTTCATTGTAGAAGTCCTTTATATCCTTTGTTAGATTGATGTCCAAGTATTTCATTCTTTTCGAGGAAATTGTGAATCAGATACACTTCCTGATTTCTTTTTCAGTGGGATTGTTGCTGGAGTATAGGAGAGCTAATGATTTAAGTGTTGGTCTTATAACCAGCCAATTTGCTGAAATAGTTTATAAACTGTAGATGTCTTCTGGTCGAATTTATTGGGTCTTCTAGGTATAGGATCATGTCATCAGCAAATAAACACAACTGGACTTCCTCTTTTCCTATTTGAATTCCTTTGATTTCCTTCTCTTGTCTGATAGCTCTGACTGGGGTATCAAGGACTATGTTGAATAAGAGTGGTGAAAGTGAACAACCTTGTCTTGTTCCTGGATTCAGTGGAAATGCTTTCAGTCTTTCTCCATTAAGTATAATGTTGGCTATGGGTCTGTCATAAAAGGCTCTTACAAAATTAAAGTATCTTCCTTTGATCCCTATATTCTGCAGAGTTTTGAGCATAAATGGGTACTGAATTTTATCAAAGGCTTTTTCTGCATTAATTGAGATGATTATATGATTTTTGTTTTCAATTCTGTTTAAATGGCGAATTACATTTATTGATTTGTGTATGTTGAACCAGACCTGCTTTCCTGGAATGAACTGCACTTGATAATGATGTACCATCTTTTTGATGTATTTTTGGATCTGGATAGCTAGAATTTTATTAAGGATTTTTGTGTCTAAATTCATCAGGGAAATTGATCTGTGATTTTGTTTTCTTGATGTGCCTTGTTTTGGTTTTGCTATCAGGGTTATATTTGCTTCATAAAAAGTGTTTGGGAGTGTTCTAACCCATTCAATGTCATGGAAAAGCTTGTAGAGGATTGGTGTTAATTCTTCTGTAAAGGTCTTGTAGAATTCTGCTGTGAATCCATCACGTCCTGGACTTTTCTGTTTTGGAAGCCCTTTGATTGCTGATTTGATTTTGTTTAGAATTTCAATGTCCTTCCTTGTTAATTTGGGAATGTTGTTTGTGGGAAGATATTTATCCATTTCTTCCAGATTATAAACTTGGAAGAGTATAATTATTCAAGATAAGTTCTGATAACCTTCTGGATTATGGTTGAGTCAGTGGTGATATCTCTGCTTATGTCTTTGATATTGTTGATTTGCTTCACATCATTCTTTATTTTGGTGAGGTGGCCTTGGGATCTGTCAATCTTATTTATTTTTTTAAATAATGTACTCTTTGGGTTTTTTTTGTTGTTGTTGTTCTGAATTTCATTGATTTCAGTTCTGATCTTAGTTATTTCCTGTCTTCTATTAGGTTTGGGATTAGATTGTTCCTGTTTTGGTAGGGATTTGAGTTGGAGCATAAGTCTATTTATTTGGGCTCTTTCCTGATTTTTGATGAAGGCATTCAGTGCTATAAAATTACCTCTTAAGATTGCTTTCATACTATTCTGGAGATTTTGATACATTGTTTCATCATTCTCATTCATTTCCAAGAATTTCTTGATTTCTGTTCTCATTACCTCTTTTATCCATTCTTTGTTTAAGTGGGTATTATTCAATTTCACAGTATTTGAGTCATTTTTGTTGTTTTTCTTGCTGATAATTGTTAAGATCATACCATTGTGGTCTGACAGGATACATGGGACTATATCAACTTTTTTATATTTGTTGAGTTTAGCTCTGTGGACTAGGATATGGTCTATTTTGGAGAAGGATCTGTGAGCTGCTGAGAAGAAGGTAAATTCAACTGATTTGGGATGGAATATTCTGTAAATGTCTGTTCAGTCCAGTTTGTTTATAGTTGTTTAGGTTAGAGAAATCTGTGTTGAGTTTTTGCTTTGATGATCTGTCTATTGTTGATAATGGTGTATTAAAGTCCCCCAGTATTATTGAATTGAGATGGATGAGGGGTTTAATGTCCTTGATTACTTTCTCCATGTATTTTCCATATGAATAGATGTCTTGAATTTGATTTTCTGAATCAATTCTGATATGGAGAAAATTCTCCTTGGCAATTTCACTTAGAAGATTCTTAATGTCCCTTGTTTATTGGTCAATGTTTTCTTCAATCCCAATGACTCTCATGTTATTTCTTCTCATCCTAACAGATACTACTTGGAAGTTTTGATCCTGAATAATAAGCTTCTTTTCTTGTATGTCTTCCTTAAACTCAATGTTGCTCAGTCTTTCTTTGTTATCTGATGTTTGTTCTTGGAGAGCTAAGGTTCAATTTTCTACTGAGTTTATTCTGGTATTAGTATCTTCCCATGAGCTTTTGGTATGGTTGACAGTATTATTCAGTTCTAAACTCTGGTACATCTCTTTTCAGAATGCCTAGCTCTTTATATATGTGGTCTCTCATCTCCTGAAATTGCTCTCTTATGTTTTTTCCTTAAATCTTCTTTTAATTATTTGTTGAATTACTAATCATATTGTTGATACATTTTTCTATGTTTTTATCTAGAACTCAGACCATGGATCTCAGATGGGGAGGTGTGGTGTTGAGGTGAAGGATAGTTTCCCTTTTTCATTATTTTCAGTTACAGGGAGTGTGGCTGGAGTTCTAACAGTGAATAATTCTCTTGGGGGCTTTGTTGATGGTATTTGAGCTGTTTATATCTTTGTTTAGTCATGCTGGGGTACACTTTGGGTAGCACAGTTCAATGGCTGGCACCCCAGTCTGTGAAGTATTGTGGATCTTTAGGTTTTCCAATACCTCAGGGTATAGGGGATAGAAGTCAATCCGTACAGCCGATGCACACACCCGACAACGTCAACTGTAGCTGTTACACTGTTGATTAGCTTCTATAGGAGCAATTGGATTAGTAATTTTCTTCCTTGATAGCTTTCACATTCTACTTGGTTAGCAAGCAAATATCTGTTTTCAAGTATGGTTTTCACTTCAGTTTGCCAGGACCTCTGTAGGTGAGGGGACAAAAAAGTCTTGAGAGCAAAAGGAATGAGGTAGGCAGGTGTGGAACTTGTGAATTAGGATAGAGAGCTATAAGGTAGTAGAGATGATATAAACTATTCTGCTAGAAATAAGGAAAAGATAGAAATGGGGTGAGAGTGGGGTAATGACTTTGAGGTAGGATGGGACAGATTAGAATACAGTTTAGGAAATGCCAGAGTAAAGGAAAGAATGGGGTAGTAAAGACTTGGGGTCTTTTCAGCCCAAAGAGACTGAAGATTGGTTTGACTATTGCAGACCACCACAGGTCAAACCCCAGCAATATGAACACAACAGACAAAAACAGCAAATCACAATGACAATAAAAAATCAATCATCCATACACACAAACCAAAAAAAAAAAAAATATATACACTAAGGAACACCAATTCCAAGAACAATAACAGAGAAAGGAAAAAAAAGGGAGTGGGAAAGTTCTGAATTATTACCACCACAGTCAAAATGTACCATGTGGGTATGTGTTCATAGCTGACTTCTATGTGGAGTCACTTCCCAGTTGAGTTTGTTGCAGGGAATGAATTTTGGTGATCTTAGCTGACAGTGAGATTCCCAGGAGGCCTCCCAGTAATTTTCTCTGTAGAGGGGTTGCAAACATTCACCTTCCCTGTGTCCTGTGAGAACAGACTTCAGGGCCACCTGAGTTTCATTCTTGGGCAGTTTAGTGTCTGCCTGCCCAAACTCTTGTCCCACTTCAGCTGGGGACCTAGGAGCCACTGGGACTCTTGTGGATCATAGTGCAGCTGTAGGGGATCTTGGTGTTCCAAGGAGAGTGGCTGGCCTGAACTGAGCACACCTGAGACTTTTATCACCCATCTCTTGGGTGTCTTGAGGTCCCCACTTGCCCCAAGAGATGATGTGTGGGGCAATCACAAGCCCAGCAAGGAGAAGTAGGTGTAAGGAGACACCAGCCAAGCTAGACCAGTGTCTGTGGAGGTCTTAAATGCACACTTCCACTGGGGGGCATGAAAGTCCAGTCCCATTTGGAGCACCCAGGGCCTATGGGACTGTTTCTGTTTACAGAATTCAGGGTCTGAATGCAGAGGAAAGCACTGGATCCAGGCTGCCCCTTCAGCTCATAGGTCCCTGAGGCTGACACTAGCCTCTGCTCTGCCTGAGAATTTCAGGCAGTATCTGTTGGACCTGAAGACCTAACCCCCCCCCAGAGTGTTTGGTCCTATTGAGTAGAATCCTGGACACAGACTCCATCCACAGAATGGCATGTGATGGGGTGAGCAGGAGACCTCTAAACATGAGTCACTGGACAAGTAGGGAAGGTCCACCCTGCCCACTTAGCTCCCAGGGTAGACAGTCAAAACACTGGGGATCTGGAATCCTCCTCTGGACTGTGCTATTTCATTCTGTATCTGGTGGTTTTGGGGTTCAATGTTCATGAAGCGGTTTCCTGTACCACCCTCTGGGAAGTTTCAAAATGGCAGTGCTGTCCCGCTTCTTTGTGTGATCAGATTCAGGGTACTCTAATTTGATATATTAAAGCCATGCCTCTCATTTGATATCAAATGGATGGAGATGGAAAGAATTATGCTAAGTGAAGTATCCCAATCTCAGAAACTCAAGGGCTGAATGGTTTCTCTCATCTGTGGAAACTAGAATACATTGGGAATCAGTATGTTAGATGGCTAAGCTAATAATATCTGCAAATTGTATGATTGTTAATGCAACAGGGAGAGGACTCCCTAGGATACTTGGAGGTGTAGGGTGGAGGATGGCTGGGAGGGTGTAGGAAGAACACCTAGGAGACTAGAGGGTGGGAATATGGGGGAATCATCTCAGAAGGAGACCTCTATCCTCCACGAGATATCCATTTAATTCAGGGGGTCTTCTGGGGGAAACAGCAACATGGGGAACCCAAGCTAGGCATCCATGATATGGTATTAGCCCTGGATAACTAAGTATATATACATTGGTTCTTGAATGTTTGATAATATTTCCCCCTCAATTGTAACTCTATA